>APFE031550194.1:14868-38322 GCA_000404065.3 Pinus taeda
TGGGCGTTACTGTTTGACTCAAAATTCAAAGACTTCAAAGGAAATTTTCAAACTCATTGGCTTGGGCCATATGAGATAGATGAAGTCTTTAACAATGGAGCAGTTCGAATCAAGACTATTGATGAGTCTCAAACTCCTCTCATTGTGAATGGCCACCGCTTGAAAATCTATCATAAGCCACTCTCAAAAGAGGACTTTGTCAAAATGTTTCAAGAAAATTCTACAATGAGGCTAGTGGAGAAGAATCCTTCTCCTCCATCAGCCTAATCTTTGTTTCTTTCTGAATTGAAAAAAAAAGAAAAAGAAAAAAAAAAGAAAAAATATATGTGTATAAGCCTGAAAACCAATCTCAGATTGGCGGTCTTATACAGAAAATGTGGGGTGAAAATCAGGGACACCTGACACTCCATATTTTCCAAAAAAATCTCTCTCTTTCCACCATCATTCCATCTTCATTCCATTTCACTTCACTCCATATTTTTCATTCCATCTCATTTCATTCCATTTCATTTTTCACTTCATTCCATCCACTCCATTTCATATCAGCAATAAAAATCCTTCTTAGGATTACTTCCATTTAGTTAGTTTTTTTTCCTAACTAACTTTGTGCAGTTAAAAAGGGAGATGTCTTAGTTTCCGCAGCTAGAAATGACTCTGTCTCTACAGCTAACAACACTCTGTTTCTAAAGAAAAATTTCAGTCAAAGGTTCACATTATCATCACCAAGGGCAGCAAGGATATGAGGCACCTGCAAGATCAAACAACAATAATGGATCAACAACCTTAATCAACAAATGGCAAACTCATGAAGGGATGATCAAAATCTTTTCCAAACAACAATTTAACGTCATTTTATGCATAATTATTAAATCGTGGAAGAGCCACTGAATGCAATGATTTGGCAAAGATCATCCCACTTCTCCTCCACGATAATCCTTCATCCACCTCATACCCTTCTAACGGTCCTATGATCACCATTAATTTAAACTCGAAATGGGACTGCTGTTTCATTTATTGACCGTACAAGGAAGTGACCTATTATACTACGTCTCTTCACTACATGATTTCCGCAGCCAATACTGATACGTGTGCGAAGCCACTCGGCTCTAAAGGATTCGGCCGTTATGCCATACCCTTATCACTCCATTTCTGCATGCATTTGAACTCATTCTCGTGTTTTACACCCCATACGCACACCATTTTCACTCCCATTTCCGCTGTAAACTCCACAGCTCTGTTCCAAACCCCACCTACAGTCTGTAAAACACTTTGCATTGCAGCTATTCCACTTACAGCCATAATTCATCCATTTTTCCGCTAAGCATCCTCCCTGAGCAGTCATATACAGTCAAAATTTCAGCCGAAGAGTGAGAGCCGAAGATGGGAAAGCTGCTTAGAGCTGAACCCGAAGGTCCGAAATATTTAGAAGGATATCCTCAGACGAAGGAGGCACTGAAAAAAGCAAAATGGTTAAATTTCATTGAAAAATTCAGAGGATATGACAAAGAGGTAACGAAGGCATTTGCTCGGTCCTTCAATGGAAATACCGTGGAAGTAGGGGACCTGAAGTTTACAATAACAGAGAATACAATAGCCACTGCAACCAGTCTACCTCAGGTGGGAGATAGATGGTTCAAGAATAGAGGGGTGGAATATTAGGCATGGAAGGATATGCTCAAGAACCCAGGTATGGACACTTCAATATTTACTAAAGTGATTCCTGTACATATAATCAAAGAAGAATGGACTGCATTGCTATTGCTTGCTCAAAAGTTTATTACATGTGAGGGCCGCTTTGGTACCATGTATATGTACCATGCAAGGATTATGATGAATTTTATGGAAGGCCATGCCATCAATCTACCCTACTTTTTGCTAAGAAGCCTAAAGAAAATGAGTTCCACTGTCCAAAAGAATGTAGGCCATATTGAACCCCACTTATATCATCACGGCCTCATTAGAATTCTTATAGAAGAACAATTGAAAAATCACAGGGATACATGGGAAAAGTTTTTGGTCAGGAATCATTTCCAGGAAGTGACTAAAGCTTCCGCTAGTAGTCCTCCTAAAATTCCAAAAGGAAGTAGGAGAACGAAAAAGGATATTGCTGTCCAGGACCCACCTATTGTGCAAACTCAGGAAACTATCCAGGAAGAAGAGGAACATAAAATTGAAAGGGAAATGTAAGAAACTCAGTAGGGCATTAATCAATTTGAGGTTCAGATGTTTAGTCAAGAAACCAAGGGCAATTTTGGCAACAAGGAGAAAGAGAAGAAGGCTAGATGTTTTGGCAGAAGCATATGAGCACATGGATTAAAAGCAATGATAAAGTTTTGGTTGCATGAGGACATGCAACACCTTCACAGTGGGGGTATGTTGAGCCTCAAATTTATACTTCTTTACACATCCTCCCAGCCTTTTTCCTATTCATTTCCTATTTTGCCACTCATTCCCTCCATCAATTTGCTCAAATCGTTGTATTTTAGGAATTTTTACATGGTTTTCTAATTATGTTAATGACTGTGTTTGGTTTAGAATTTTGGTCCAAGGTGTTGCGTTTCCGCAGCTCATACAGGGTTTTCCGCAGCTGATCCCGGTTTCCGCAGCCAACCCCAGATTCCGCATCTGTTTTATTAAACGCTATGTTCCAGGTGTCCTCTGGGAAGAAGAGCCACATGGGTAAGTTCGTGGAACCAAGGACATGGTGTGTGTCCCTCCAGATCATCCAAACCAGTCATCCAAGCTCGTGGTCAACGAGGAGGCAACTTCGGTCAAACAGAGGTCATTGGCGGGGGCACGGCTCTGCGTGTTCTGTTTTAGAGCACGTGAAGAACAGGTGGCATCGTCCTCAGTTATGAAGGTAGTGGGAAACATAATCCAACAGCGGATTGAATGCCCACGATGACCGTTGCCTAGATCCGAGGACGTAGCAGGACTACGTGTTTCTATTCAGCTGTTCGAATTACTTAGATTTCGTTAAGTTATTTCGCCTTCTGCAATTATAAATAGAGCGTCTTTGAATGCTGGACAAGTTAGTTGTTAGCTGCTGTGATATACTTTTGAACTCCCACTGTATTTTCCTATTTTATGCATAATACATAAGAAGACTGTTATTCCATTTACGCGTGTGATTGAGATTTGAACGGCTGGAGTAGGCAGAGGGCCCCTGTTTACTAAAGGCCTGTACAATGTTTTTAGTTTCTCGCATTTCGTTTTCTTATTTCATGTATATAATGCCTTTAATTGCTGTGTTTTAGAAAGCTGTACATACATTTCAATTCCTGCTTGTTTACATTTCTGCTCTTTTTCATGACTGATTAGTGTGTTATGCAGGTTTCTTAGGCGTGCCCGGGACAGTTTTATGCTTTTCTTTTTCATAACTAGTGACATGTGTGATCATCTTGTCTATGTTGCTGACCTTCTTTGTTTTGCAGCCTTTATTTCATCATTATCATTTAGTCAATTTGCATATTTGCTTTTTGTTTGTAGATATCAAGTTGTTTATCTATTGATGGTCTCTTCTTTATAACTTAATATCTTTATTGAGGACCAAAACATCACTTAATGCAGCTTGGTTTAGTTGTTCAGAAACTCACAATTGCTTGACTTGTTTTTAATTGTTTATCACATGATACATTCAGTTAAAAGGCAAGAGGTTAAGAAGAAGTTAAAGTATTTGTGACTAGTCTTTTCTTTTAGATAGATTTACTTTAGTTTCACATTGCTTAGTTGTTATTTGACATAGATTTCATTTGCATTTCCTTGTAGCAACAGAGGCACTGGGCCAATGTCAATAGTCTTTTATTTGATGCCTTTACTTTCCTTTAAGCATTGATTTCATTTCAAGCTTTCTTGTAAAGTACTTTTAAGTTATAAAAAGCACATCACAATCTCACACACTTCACTCACTTGATTTTGAGTTTTAAGAAACACATCACAATCTCACACACTTCACTCACTTTATTTCGTCACACCACATTAGGAGAGATATACTTAAAAACAAACCTAAAAAGTAAAAACGACAAAAGCTCAAGAAATAGTTGCCTAAGTACATATAGTACACCTCACTTCATCAGCTTACGAGCCCTGGGTTGACATTTAAAAGTTGCAATTTAGACATCACTAAATTGACCAAACAATCTATTCTCATTTGGGTTCTAGAATATGGCAAGCAAAGACATAGGCATGCCTTTTATACAAAATATATTTGAACCTGACATTTGTATTACTCATACTGGTAAGCAAGGACATGGGCATGCCTTTTGTACAAAATATATTTGAACATGACATTTGTATTCCTCATACTGAAACTACTCAGGGAGCAACTTGTAGCATTATACGAAATATTCACTTTCATCATTATGTGAGCATGAACAAGACCAAACTAACATCTCTACTATTGGATTATTAGCTTTGATAAGACAATGGCAATGCAACTTTCCTTTGTAATGTCCCTTTCCAAATGATCACTTTTGTAGAATGACTTAGTAGTCTATTTGATTCCCATAGGCTATAGTTGGTAAAAATGGATCAATTAATTTATTTATTTAAACGTTCAACAATTTGAGCTAATATTTGTTAGGTTGGGGCATCTCAAGGGGAGGTTGAATCAACTCAATAATTTTGTTTTGGCAAAATCATCTACAACAATTTGTAAGGGATATTTCAGTGCTGTCACTTCCATCTATTTTTGCATCCAAATTGTGCTAGGTTCCTATAAATCATTTGGTTGACTCTGTTTTTGTAAAATTTGTTTGTGAAATATTGGTTGCATTACTATTATGCTAGAAGGGTTTTACAACTATTGTGGTATTTTTGATTGTGGCATTTTACCATGGTATTAATAAACATATTTTCTATTTTGGATAAAATAGTTTGTTGTGATATTTTTCTTGTGAGATTTTGGCTCAGTTAGTTGTTTAGCATATAAGGGATTTTTCATGCAAAGTGTTTGGTGAAATGTCTGCAAAGTAAAATTAAAAAAACATTTTTTTAGGGGCTTTTATAATGGTATGAAAGCTATGCATCTTGCCATCCTGGGGGGTTTTCAATTTAAGTTTCATTTTTAGAAGTGATTCTAGTTAGTTGCAACTAATAATTAGTTCCTTTAGTGAAAATGATGAAAACATTTAACGAACAAGAGTGCTTATTAGAATTGTTGCAAATTTTGAAAACTATGACAAGAATCTCCACACACACACACACACACACACACACAAAGAGTGTTTGTCAAAATTGTTGCAAATTTTGAAAACTATGACAAGAATCTCCACACACACACACGCACACACACGCGCGCGCACACACACACACACACACACACACACACACACACACACACACACAGAGTGTTTGTCAGAATTGTTGCAAATTTTGAAAACTATGACAAGAATCTCCACACACACACACACACACACACACACACACACACACACACACAAAGAGTGCTTGTAAGAATTGTTGCAAATTTTGAAAACTATGAAAATAATCTCCGCACACACACACACACACACACACACACACACACACACACACACACACACATCACAGTTAGGGTTTGGGCCTGTAGCTAGGGTATTCAGAAAATATGTTGCAAGCTTATCTTGGATTATAACAACACTCTCTCTAGATCTAGGAAACATTCTCTCTCAAAACCAATCGTCTGTGAGGCCATCGTTGTCCCCTTGTCACACGTCAAAGAATAACACCGACTCCTACTATAGTTGGACTCTCGACCTGTCAAGGTCGACTATGTTGGATGAGCTAGTAGATGATATGACAAATTACTGTTTGCTTTATTGATGGAGGACGAAGAGCAACTCGATTATGAGGCAAAAGAGAGTGGCAACTAGGAGATTAGGGTTATTTCACCAAACCTCACTTTGGAGTAGTTAGAGGATGGGATGACATTCACCTAGTAAGAGATTGCAAGTTCCCCATTCAAAAGAGGACAAACAAATCTTATAGACTGGTAGAGGGCAGCAGATATGAGCAAAAGGCGCACTCTTAATCGCAGAGGGATGTAAAGGCCCAATCAGTACTTGACTACTTGAATAAAGCTGGAAAATCCCACTCAAGGGAGGAATGGAAAACAATGAATGAGGATTCAAAATTAGGCAGAATGAAAAAGACTTGTGAAGGTACTTTACTGCCTCTCTCCCCATCTGTATCTGTATTTTCCCCTATTTTAAATGAAGGAAGTCCTAAACATTCTCTTAATAATTTAAATGTAGATGTAGTCCCTTTAGCATCTAATGCAAGTTGAGAAATCAATATGCTAGTAGATTAGGGTTGATTCCTCTTACTTGATAATTACTTGTGAGTGTTTGTTAGATTTTATTATTTAATTATGTCTTCTTCGTCAAGCAATTACCTAAAATAGAAAGTGCAAGAAGAGCATGAGAGACAAAGAGCACAAGATGTAGGATCTAAGTTAGGGAGAAAACCCGCAGGGGGGGAACCCAAACAACTTCTCTTCTTATAGAATACGATCAAAGTGAGACATCCAAGACCTCCACAAGGAACCAAGTCAGCCCTCTTTTAGATCTCCATCAACCAAACCAAGTCAACAAGAATCAAAGCTCAACAAACCTCTTCTAATAATAATTTCATACCTGCAACTTCGTAGAGTTGCCCTAGCACCTTTGTAGAGGTTCCCAAAAACCTTCGCAGTGTTCATTTTTCAGTGTTCTATGGTTAACACAATCACTTATTCCAATTCTTTTTCAAATTATTAGTAATCAATTCTTCCAATATAATTCAATATTCCAATAAAAATCAATAATTGTAGATAAAAAAGTCCCACGGGGGTAGCAAGTTGGTAATCACAATGCGGTGAAGTTCGTTAGAAAGGCGGGCTCTGTATTGAAGGTCACAAGTTTAATTCCCCCGGACTAACCCAGAGCTGTGGAGAGGGGCAGGCACAGTTTCCCAGGGGTTATAGTGGTAGCGATCAGAATTGACCCCGTGTAACGCGAGTTGCGAGGCTGCTCCAGTTGCCGATTCCTCTGTAAGAAAAAATAAATAATTGTAGATAAAAAATAAACTAATGCATAATAAAAAACAACCAAGAACAAGAGAGATAATATTTGGTCAAAGAGCAGGGAAAAACCCTACAAGGGGGAAAACCCTATCAAAATTCTTCTTCTATTAGATTGTCATCAAATGTTCAGTAGAGAGATATAATGTTCCAATTCATCAATAATGAGTCAAAGTCAAATCCTTTGACTATCCAAGAAATCAACCAACCAATATCCAAAAGATGAGATCAAAAGTCAAATTTGGTCAACAAGTCAAATCTGCAATTCTGGTCAAAGTAAACAATAGTAGGAACAACCATAACCAGCTAAAGGTCAACAACCCTCCAAGTCATCTCGCTCAAAAATCAAAAGATGTGCTCTTCTTTGCTGGTCAAATTTTAGTAAAAAAAGTTAATAAAATCTCGGTCAAATTATAAGGAAGATACGTGGTCAAACTTCAGAAATTCTGTGGTCAACTTTAGTCAAAGTCTTTGATCAACCTTGGTCAAACTTCTCAGAAAACTTTTGCCTCTTGACCAATCAATTTGGCCTTCCAAAACAGAGATTTTCCCAAGTCAAACAAAGTCAAACCAAGTTTCAAAATCAAGAAGTCAATGCAGGTCAAAATCCCAAAATAGAAGACGAATTTGGTCAACAAACAATCCCTCACTCTCCTTCGCACATGTGAAGATTTAGAGTTGTATGAACCAATCCAAGAGAACAAGGATGTGTGTGATGATGCTCTTAAGTGATGTGACATATGGTCTATTTATATTTGAGTCAAGGGGTCAAATTAGCTTGTTGAGGCTGACTTGTACTTTTTTGCACATGTGGTTCCATCATTAAAAATAATATTTTTCCTTGACCAAATTAAATTCTTCCATGGGCTAAAAGGGTCTTCTTTGGATGAGGAAGGCATCCCAAAGGAGGGAATTTACCCCTGGTTGCCAAATTAACAAGCAGAAACAAAGTTTCCCTAGCACCTACGCAGAAGCAAAATTCCGGACTTGTAATTTGTAGCGTAAACTCAACAACTTCGCACGTGTGAACAAATAAAATAAAAAAATTGATTTTCCTTCCTTCTTTAAATTCTCCTCTCTCTCCTTAGCCTTCGCTCTACTTCGTCTTCTCTCTTGCACAAAAATCAAAGTGTGTGAATGAGTGATTAAATGAGGTCAAAATCTCTTCTTTTTATAGCCATCCAAGAAGTCGAATAGGACCTCTTTAAGGCCAACTTGGCCTTGTGGGACAAAATGACTCTTTTTCACTTAAAAAACAATTTTCCTTTTTGTTACAACTTGTCCAAATGGGACTTTGACACATGACATATTTTCTTCTTAACTCAATAAACCTTAGAATCATGAAGAACATGATTTGACTAGAAAAATAATAATAATAAAATCCCTTTTTTTCCTTTTTGTGTTTACATGAAATACATATTGATATAAGTATAAAGATAATTACGATGACTAAATCTAGTTACATTTTCAACGCTCCCTCCTTACTAGAGAGGTATTCATAATTACACAACAGGATACAAGGATACTCAAATTGAAATATTCTCATAAGAAGGGTTCATATTGATAAGCATCATCGAGCATCATCATCATAACCAACATTGCTAATTACAAAATAGCAAGGCATTGACTGACAATCTCTAACTCTCCACTAGATTAGTGCAGAATGCTGGGAGGCATACATTTGGACACCACCACCACCGCCTATCAAGGCACATACCCCATCAGGATGTTCAACAAGTATGTCCTTACAAGTCTATTCATATCTTGTATTCCCAATCCTCAAAGAATATCAGTCTTCCTTAGGACTACTCCTATCTTGGATGCCCTACCCCATCCTCAAAGAGTACCAGTTCTCAGGACTACTCCTATCTTGGATTCCCAATCCTCAAGAAGTATTGGTTCGAGATGCTTATCCAATCCTCCATTCTCCCTACCAGTGCCTTCATTAGACTTGCAACTATTAGTTTTGACCTAGTGCATGACACATGGAGAATATTGTGTCCCTTATCACTCCCTCTCAACTAGGGAGGTAATATCCACAAGTCCAAGCTTGTCTCTCAAATACTCAAGCTTTTTGTTTGGAAGAGACTTTATTAATATGTCATCTACCTGCTCGTGTGTGGAGATGTCTTGTAGTTTCATGACCCCATCTTGTACCAACATTCAAATATAGAGGTACTTATTATTGATATGCTTTTTCCTAGAATGAAAAATTGGGTCCTTTGTCAACCTTTTGCAACTTTGGTTTTCGTAGTGTATAATGGTAGGGTCCAAAGGTCCTTCAAACAAATACGAAAACAACTTTAAGAGCCAAACAACTTCTCTACCAATCTCACTAGCTGCTATATATTCAGCTTTAGCACTACTCAATGCAACTAAATATTGTTTCCTGCTCATCCATGAGATCATAAAATATCTCAAACTAAAACATCCACCAATAGTGCTCTTTCCAAATACATCACTGCCTCGCCAATCTGAATTTATATAGCCCAATAACTGTATCTCATTACCATCATATTTCAGATAGTGATGTATAGTCCCACAAAGATATATAAAAATATGTTTAGATTCTATCCAATGATCATGCCTTAGCTCCATATGGAATTCACTAAGAATGTTTACTGCAAAATATATGTCTGGCCGAGTGTTCACAAGGTAAATCAAGAAGCCAATCAACTATCGGTAGGATGTGGGATAACCAAGGCTTGAATATGAACTGCTTAACTTCCTCAAATTAGTGATCATTGGAGTTGTCATTGGTTTACTGTCCATCATACCAAAATTCTGCCATATCTTGATCACATATTTCCCTTGACCAAGATACATCTCAGCTGGTTTCTACCATACTTCTAGTCCAAAGTAACAATGCATTAGTCCAAGGTCCTTCATATCAAAGTCAACTACAAGTTGCTTCTTGCATTCTTGAATACGATGACCCACACCTGTTATTAGAAGGTCATCCACATATAGTAGTATGATTACATATTCATTCTTAACCACCTTGATGTAGAGATTAAGATCTGCATAAATTTTGACAAAACCAAGTCCTAGTAGATATGCATCCATCCTAACATACTATGGTCTAGGTGCTTACTTTAAGCCATATAGAGATTTCTTCAACCTGCAAATGTGTGTTTCCTTATCATTAACAAAGATGAGTGATATAATTTTTGTATATCTTGCTGTTGGAGAAAAAGTTTCTTCATAATTGATTCCTTCTTGTTGAGAGAATTCTCTTGCCACAAACCTTGCCTTATATTTGTCAATACTTCCATGAAGTTCATGCTTGATCTTGTACACCCATTTGGAAGTCACAACTAATTTGCCTTTAGGTATAGGAATGATTTCCCAAACATCATTCTTCATTATCGATTGATATTTTTCTTGCATTGCATTCTTTCATTCTTGATGATGATGAACATCAGTTAATTAATTAATATATTAACATCAATACATTTATATATATGATGATGAACATCAATTAATTAATTACAAAGTTAGAGACTTAGAACGTGAAGGTATACAAATACCTCTTTAGGAGGAAAAATGAATCAAAGCACAATGGTGTGGAAACAACCTTAAAGGTATTGTTAAAACAATAAAGAGTTTATGAGTTGGGTTCAAATCACATATAAAATTAAAGTATATATATATATATATATATATATTATATATTATATATATATTATATATATAAGCTAACTTTTTATGCTATGTAATATAAGTAAAAATGATTTAACATATTTCATTAGAAACATTACAAAGTGAAGTTACAACATTATCTATACAAATGATAAGATCATGAGGTCAAAAGTTGTGGTTGGAAACCCTATTAGAATGAAAGGAAAACTTGGTGAGACAAATTATTATGTCTTATGGCGAATATATTAATATACAATTATAAAAGAATTGGAATTAGAAAGGATTAAACCTAGACAAGAATAGGATTTAATGATCAAAAGAAGAGTATAGAGAAAAATCAATCTCTTATCATAAAAAGTCATGTGAATGGTTGTGAAGTTGTGGTTGATAAACAACGACAATTATAAGACAAAATTTATGGAATATAGGAATTATGCATACTTTAATTAATATATAATTTTTAGTATGTTTAGTATAACAATGAGGTGCATTACGAGAGGGCATCCTATAATATTGGACAAACCTTGGTTGGCCATTGCCAATGCTTACATTAGTTGTAGGTCAGGCAACATGACTATCTCACATGGGACATCTATGAAGCAATTGACCCTTTGTCCTCCTACCAAGCCTAGTATAGACTTATAATATCCATATGGATTGAAGAAAAGGATAGTGATAAAGAGGGAGAAGTCCACCAAGTACTCTCTATTTATCAATACTTGACCATTTATGAGAAGACAAAGAGTTATGAGATCAATGATTTCACAACCTCCTCTTCTTCCACAAATCATGCACACACCCTTGAGCATATTTTTCACCCCAAGATACAAGCTTATATTACTTCAACAAGTGCTTCACCTATAGAAAATGAGCCTTTAGCCAAGGAGAATCAAGATTACACCATAGAAACCTTCAAAATTAGTGTTGGTCGAACCTTCAATATCAATCACAGGTTGACTAAACAACGAAAAGATAAGTTATTCAAGTTACGACAATGACACAATGATGCCTTGCTTGAGATTACTCATACACGAAGGGGATCCATCCTAATTTTTGCACACGTCACATATATATCAAGGAAGGATCTAGACCCATTCACCAACCCCAGCGCCGGATGAATCCAACACTAAGGGAAATAGTAAAGTAGAAACTACATAAACTACTTGCAATTAATTTTATTTATCCAATGTTTGATAGTTTATGGGTTTCTCTCCTTGTTGTTGTACCCAAGAAAAATGGGAAATGGAGATTTTGTGTAGATTATCGAGAAATTAACCAAGCAACTTACAAAGACCATTTTCTACTTCCTTTCGTCAACTAGATCATGGATAATGTAACAAGAAAGAAGCATTTTTCTTTCATAGATGGATTCAACGACTATAAACAGACTCAAATCACACCTAAAAACAAAGATAAGACTACTTTTACTTGTCCATGGGGGACATTATCATATCAAATTTTATCATTTGGGTTGTGTAATGGCCCTGCTACCTTTCAATGAACTATAATTGGTATATTTTTTGATTTGATACATGACTATGTGGAAATATATATGGATGATTTCATGTCTTATGGTGATGAATTTGATGAATAATTAGCTAATTTGGAAAAAAACATTAATAAGGTGTAAATAAGCTAGTGAGCCTTAGAAATATCAAGTGTCAAATGATGTTAACCGATGGTACTGTGTTAGGAAACTAGATTTCAGCAGAAAGTATTCAAGTGGATCCAACAAAAAATAAGGTGATATTAGACTGGTCTACTCTTAGCTCACAAAAGAAGTACGTAGCTTCTTGGTACATGCCAATTACTATTGACGATTCATTATTTTGTTTTCACAAATTGTTCGTCCATTATTTTCTTTACTAACTAAAAAGTCAGAGTTTGTGCGGACAGAAAAGTGCCAACATGCTTTTTGTAACAACCCTGGTTAAAATTCCATGTAAAAATATAAGGCCACAAATGATGGGATACATATTCCAAGCTGAATGGTGGAAAAAAAAACATCCTAGTGGGTATTAATTTTAGTTATTGTAGCTAAAGGAAATTGGAAAAGGCAATGGCAAAGGCTTTGGAAAGGAAAAATGACATTTTTGGCATATTTATTTATGAAAATAATGGAAATTAGGAGAAAAGGAAGGTGAAAGGTCACATGTTGCATGTGAGGAAAAAATTGAAGGAAAATAAGGGAAAATGAAGAAAATAGAGGCCTAATTGATAAAAAGGCTTATGAGGACTAGTTGGCAGGTTTTTGGTGAGTGTAAGATTGGTTAGTTCAGTTTTGGAGCTCTCTCATTATTCTCTGTCTCTCTTTCTCTCTCTCACTTTTGGACACAGAAGAGTTTTCTTGGAGCACTCTAGGAGGAGTGTGGCATACTTGGAAGGAGAAAGCAAGGAAGAGTAGGATCAAACAACTACAACAATATTTTTTGTATGTATCAAATTGCATGTGTGTTTTCCTTGCTAGATTTGGCATGCATGGTACTGCATGTGGTTCTTTTGCTGTTATGGCACGGGTTTTGCCAGGTGTGACAGTTTTTTCAGCCTAGCCTTGCCATTTTCGGATAGCCATGGTGTGATGGGGTTCTCATGTTTTGGTTGAGATGGATTGCCGGATGGATTCAAAGCTAAGTGAGGTGGATCTCTGAATGATATAACACATGGCCTAGTAACCCTTGCACCAGACTATGGGTTGTGGTAAAACCATATTTTGTGTTGTCTCGGTGGGCCTAAGAATCCTTGCTAGTGAATGGAGGGCTATAGGGTAAAACCTAGAGGTGTTTTCCCTTGATTAGGCCTAGGAATCCTTTCCGGTGAATGGCAGGGTATATTTTAAAGTCTAAAGGGTGGTGTCTTGTTTTAGGGCCTAGTGATCCCTGGATCAGACTATGGATTGCGATAAAGCCTAATAGATAGAAAAATTCCTCACGGTGTAGGTGGAGAAATCTGGTGGCATCCATGCTTGCTGTCCTAGTGATCGAGTGTAGATCATGGTAAATCCTGTTATTACATTTTTATTGTGTTGGCCTAGTGATCCGGGATGGATTATGGTAAAGACTGTTTTCTATTGATGAGGGTGAGGTGCTTTAGCCTCGGGATGCCTTGGTTGATTTTTTTGGTTTGAGTCCCACAATCATGCTTGGAATATGGCATGGGGGTGAATGAATGAAGAGAGATTTGGCTAGCCATTCTATGCTCGAGTCTAACGTGGTAGTCCCATCTCGGGTTTAGATTTTGCATCATAAATATGAGGTTATTTCTCATTGTAATTCTATGAGTATTATTATGGTTTATATGTGGATCATATGGCTGTGATTCCCTTGGTATTTCTGTTGCTATTATGCTGGTTATATATATGTTTTGTGACGGTGGCTATGTATGGCTCTCATCATGTTTTTACTTGTAAATGAATGAACAATGTATCTATGACCTAATAGATGATAATGCAACAAATGATATAAGGGGAAAATGCTTCATAGCGATTATCAGATAAGTATGAGACTCATATGCTTAAATATGTTGTTTACACCTATAGATCACATATTTGTGATATGTTTGACGAAATACCTGTCATGGCTAGTAGGGGTTCGGTTAAGGGTTTGTTTAAGTATTTTCATTTACATAATTGTTTTCATGTTATCTTTATGTTCTGAAGGTGTCATTCAATTATGGGGAGTGACCTAGGCTCCGGGCTTGAAAAATTGGCTCAAATCCCGGGGATGTTGGCACAAAACTAAGCAAAATAGTCCCTCGACGTTGGCATGCCTTGTCATGACAGCATCTAGAGCCTCCTGGATGTTGTTAGGCCCATAACATGGGAGCATCTAGAGGGCAAATGGTCTAAAACCTTAGTGGGACCCAAAGGCTGGTTACCATAAATGTTGAGATGGTTCTTAAGAGTCCTGTAG
This sequence comes from Pinus taeda, assembly GCA_000404065.3. Lineage (NCBI taxonomy): Eukaryota > Viridiplantae > Streptophyta > Pinopsida > Pinales > Pinaceae > Pinus > Pinus taeda. The sequence goes on from APFE031550194.1 coordinate 29,458, forward strand.
TTGATGTGGAAGGCTTGTATGTTGTGTTTCAGTGAATTCCACTTCTTTAAGGTCACCTAGGAGGTTGAATCCAATCATAGTAGCCTCTCGTCACATGTTTACCCCGGTTAGCTGGCACTTGGGTAGATGTGAGAGGAGGGCGCTACAATTTCGAATAAAGTCTAAAGTGTTGAAGGCACCAATATTAATAGGGCCTAGTTGGTCCTTCCCATTCCATATTTCCATGGATGCTGGACATCATTATAGGAGTTGTGTTAGGACAACTTGAAGAAGGAAATTTGTATGCAATCTACTATGTGAGTAAAAATATTCTGCCTACATAGCTTTATTATTCAGTTACCAAGATAGAGTTCCTTTTGGTAATCTATGCAATCAACAAATTTCTACCAAAAGATGTTGAAAAAATTTGTTTTACCTTTAGGAATTTCAGAGGAATGTGTATTCATAGGCATAGGAGAGACATAAAGGGCTAGGGGTTGGAAAACAATGAATGACTCTTCTTCTCTTTGCTTAGAAATAATGCTTCTTGCAAAGAATCTTGGTTAGCATGGCCATGGCATGACACCATTATTGTTTTAGGTTTGACTTTTTACATCACAAGTCTTCCTCCCCATGTTTTACAAAATTCCAAATTCAATGGTTATATTTATATATTTTCTCAAATTTTAATTTAATATTAATCAATGTAATTATAAATTCATATATTTTTATTTAAATATTCAATTTATATAAATGAAATTTATATTTTATTTTATATGTATTTTTTCATTTCTCAACCTTACTTTTTCAATCAAAATCAAAATATAAATTAGGTACTTTCCATGTTTCAGATTCATATGTACTTTTTAAGTTTCATATTCATCCAGAGAAATGCACAAAACAAACAAATTTGGTATTAACCTACATTAATATGTAATTTCAACATACATTAATATATAATTCTAAGAACTGGAGTCTCTGGAATACTCGTTACCTGTACATGTCACTATTTAAAATTCAACCAAAAATAATGTAAGAATTAGAGGAGATAAAGCGCCCATCACATGAACATTGAAACATTGCCCGTAACGTTTGAAAATTACCATGAATATTGCCGTAATGTTTGAAAAATTACCAGCAGTACTGTTATCACGATTCATAAATAAAGCGTTAAACACGTGAACATTGAAAAATAATTTAAAGCGTGGGCTATTCTTTGACCTTAGTTGTGAACTTCAATTAAAATAATAAAATTTCAGACCTAACTCCTTCCCTCGCCATTGAGGGCGGCTGGAGGAAGATAGAAAAGAAAAACGAAAATCTAATATATGAAGTTCAGACATGGATGGCCGGAGGAAATTTGTAATGACTCTGACTCGGTATATATATATATTTTTTTTATTTTTTTATTTTTATTTTTATTTTTTATTTTTATTATGGTATGAATTTCCACACTAGCTTATATGATTAGTTGGCATGACCTTATTCATCATTGGAAATTCTAATGTTTAATTTTGGCACATGTTCATCTATGGTTTTGGATTTTTTTTCTCGTTCTAATGTAAAGGTCTCGAGGCTCATTTACCTGCCACTTGGGTGACATGCAAATGCTATCCACGCGGCAACAGATTGCCTGGTAACTCTCACTCCTTCACATGGCATGGATAAGGTGCCATTAATTTGGCTGTCCATCCTGTACGTGGCTGGCAGATTGAGTCCCATCGCCGTGGGTAGTCCCGCTTCATTCGACGGTGGAGATCTCTCCTTGCTATCCAATGGCTGTCGTAGATCTGCTGGTTTCAACCTATGCCTCGGTCTAGGGTGGTGGAGCTCATTTGGAAAGGTTGCTCCTCGCGGAGCCAGCTTTGGTAAGCTCAACCCATGCCGCCCGAGGTGCCGACTACTCAGTTCGGGTTTTACTACTGTCGATTCCAGGTCTACTGCTTTTTCAGGTAATAAACTTTGCTATGGAATTGTTCTGTGTAAATTTCCAGGCTAGCACAGCCCTTATTCTGCGCTAACCGTGACCTTGTCCTGCCTTCTTTTGTTTGCAAGTTCGGGCCTTGAGGGTGATAATCTGTTGCAACTCCGAAGGGCTGGTCTGGCACACGGCAGCTCCACCCTACTCAGGTAGAATTCTCGACTTAATGCGGTTGTCATCCATTCCTAAATTGTCACAATTCTTTCTTATTTCACAATACTGACGCAGTCTTGGTTGTTTAGCTTCAGGTTGGACGCCTATTCTAACTTAAGGAGAACCCTCCTTGCATAGGGTCTAGGGTTCCAGGTATGCACGTTTCCAACGGCTGAGCCCTCGAATGAAAAGTCTTCATTTGTTAATAAATGGAAGGTTAGCAAAGGGGTATTCTCGACTGTGACCCTGTCGAGTTTGATTGGAAGTTCATGAGGCGGAGCTTAGGTTCTACGTGTATAGTTTTGTTTCCCTGTTATAGGAATTTGGCATTAAGCCATAGTTTTAGTTCTTGGCTCGGCCCTTGGGTTATGGCACGACTGTGCGTAGTCATGCTGCGGCATGCTTCTCTCATACTACTATAATGTAAACTAAAACATTTTGATGTTGAGTTCAGACTTTGACATTTATTCATTCACTGTTCCTATGCTGCATGTTCTGAGGATATATTTGAGATAGATAGAATGTAAAGTTTTTCTTCTATGAATGTCTGGCTCGACCAGCTGTAGACCTTATAACTGATTTATTATCTATCTATAATGTATAGTTTTGTTGAATGTATCTTGTATTTGGTTTCGGTCTCAGACCCGCTTACTGCCGCAGGCATAATAACACTCTGTTAGGTTCTTTGTTTGCTCCCTAGGTTTTTGTTGCTTAAAATACCTTACTTAGGGATTTGTAATACCAGGGTATGAGACCTGGCCGCACTTAAGGATTGTCGTCTGGCCTAACTAGGCGCAAACTCGGCTCCTAAATCGCTGTCCCACAACACTGTAGCTCAGTCTTGGCTACAACGCACTGTGACTCTATTTCCATGTAATGCCGGCAAGGTAAATCGACAACGTTGTAGTCTTTAAATTATATTATTTTCGGAAATTATCTTTGGTTCTGAAAAAATGTCAATTCCCTACCAATGTTGCGTGTGAAATGGTTTCAAATATGAATAGTTGCTATCTTTCTTGATCTTTTCTATATCTTGCACAGTTTCTTATGACTCTGTTTATTGTAGTCATTAACGCAGACAGTTTCCTTTCTGATTGTATTCCATTGCATGGCACTGTTTTCTAGATGTAGGTGTACATTCCTTACCACAGAGTTTCTTTGTCTATATGTACACTTGTGGAAACCCTACGTTTGGCTATTGCAAAACCCGTATACCACTTTTAATTAGTTAAAGAAACAGAGGAACATTATTATGACTCTTTACAAGGTAAACCCTGTACCTATCGCCTTCCTACTATCATCTCACGGCCACAATGTATAAACCCTCGGGTTCACTTTGACTTTAATCAGTGACCTCTGATGAAACTAACTCACATAAGTTAACTTCTAGTTTATTACAACTATTAATTGAAGTCCTATGTTAAAACTGGTTTATAGAAAGGAAACCTTCAGTTCATTGTAAATATTAATGAGATTCAGGTTAACACTTCGTACCCGATTTTTCTGTCCAAAAGTAATTTCAAGAATAAATCACCTTTGCTTTCTATAGTTAGCCAACCACCCGACCTTGAGACTGTCTTTCGAGACCAATCTCCCCCCTGGCTCACTCAAAGACAAGCAGTCTTTGATAGTTGTTTGCGCTCTACGCCCTTACCATCTGGTCATCACCAAACTTGGCAAGCTTCCTTTCTCTTGCCCCCTATCGGTCCTCTACTGCATAGTTCTCCCCCTTTCCTTCCTTTCCTCAGAAGTCACCCACAGTGGAGGGGAAGGCAGTTAGGGTTTGCAACTGTTTCTTTTTATTTAAAAAAAAAGAACAAAAAAGAGAACATAACTTCCCTCCTCAAAAGTTACATAATATTCCTGTGACCAGGAACTCATTTCCTTTATTTACTCATAATAAAATATCAATTTATACAACATATTGTACCATCATCCATCAGTTTGTTTCTTTTTCCTTTGAACTATGGTAAATAAAATATTTACAAAATCCTGGGGATATTACAAAATTAAAAATAAAATATATGAAGTTGAGCCCCATGAAAGTCATATGGAAGGGTGGAAAGTATATTCCTAATGTGCAACAAATATTGGAAAGTGACGACAGGGTACTCTGTATAAATATATAATATAGACATGTTCAAAAGCAGAGAGGAATTCACAACAATCTCCATACGTTCATACATCATTTTATGGTGTGAAAATTAGCAATCATGGGTTGCAATACCACAGAAATTGGCTTGATGTCACCTTTTCAGTTCGGCCCATTCAATTTATCACACAGGTATGGATAATGTGATATATTCGCTGTGTATGTTATAACTTTCACAAACAGATAATATTTTAGGAGCGTTTTTGGACGAAATAATGATGATAATCATGTTTTAAACGGCATAGGAGAGACATAAAGGGCTACGAATTTTGGAGAGGAATGTGTATTCACCGGCATAGGAGAGACATAAAGGGTTAGGAATTTTGGAGAGGAATGTGTATTCACCGGCATAGGAGAGACATAAAGGGCTAGATGTTGGAAAACAATGACTAACTCTTTTTCTCTTTGCTTAGAAATAATGCTTCTTTCAAAAAATCTTGGTTAGCATGGCCATGACATGGCATCATTATTGTCTTCGTTTGACCTTTTACATCACAAGTCACCCTCCTCATGTTTTGCAAAACCCAAGTGTTGAGATTTTCAATTTTAATAAATTGGGCAAAAATCTCATGTAGGTGACAACAATCCTGATTTGTTGCTATATTAGCTCTATTTTGTGGGGAAAGAGTTAATGCATCCTATATTTGTTGTGAGAGGATTTATGAGTCAGTTGGATTCTCTTAGCTATAAAATATATGCCCGTACAGATATTGGGAGAGGTAGAGAGTGTGTGAGGAAATAAATTATTGTAATCTCCTATTTTAATAATAAGATTGCCGATGCCTCTGTTTGGTGGACGTAGCCCAGATTGGTTGGGTGAACCACGTTAAATCACTGTGTCTATTGTGTATGATTTCTATACTGTGTATGTCTTTTATTTTCTGCTGCGCACTGTTTTTGCTCTAACAATTGGTATCAGAGCATGTTGAGGAGCAAGTGCGTGCGTGCGACAGAGCGGCAGGTGGAGTTTTTTCCGAGATTTGGCGATTGGCGCGGTTTCTGGCGAAACAGTCGCACCAATAATATATAGTGAACGGATTGGCGCGGTTTCTGGCGAAACAGTCGCACCAATAATATATAGTGAACGGATTGGCGCGGTTAATTGCTGATCAGACGCGCCAATTGGCGCGGATCCGACGGGAATAGTCGCGCCAATTTTGGTACTCAGAGCGATTTTGCTTCTGGCGCGGTGTGTCTGCTGTTCAGGTAGTGCCAAGTCCCTTTCGGCACGCCAACCGAGGACCGTTTTGGTAACACTACAATTTTTGTTATCTGTTTTTTATTTATAATTTGCAGTTTGTACAACAGAGCGATTTTTTGATAAAGTAAAGACAGTACAGTAGAAGGCGAAGGCATTTTTTGTTGAATATTAATTTGATTGATTAACAAGTTGGAATTGGAGATTGTTTTTTGGTTGATACAATATGGAAAAAACTCAGAGTGCTCATTTTGAGATCGAGAAGTTCAGTGGCAAGAACAACTTCGAGATCTGGAAGGTGAAGATGTACGATTTGCTTGTGCAACAAGGCATGGTAAAGGCGTTAATGGGCAAATCCAAACAACCTTACAACATAACAGATGATGAGTGGGACGAGATGGATGAAAGAGCAGTGAGTGCTATTCGGCTGTGTTTGGCGGATGATGTTTTGTTTAATATTGTGTCGGAGAAAACAGCTGATGGTTTGTGGACGAAGCTTGAGAAGCTGTACATGACAAAATCCTTAAGCAATAGGATTCTCCTAAAGCGACAGTTGTACAGTTTGCGAATGAAGGAAGGTACATCGATTACTGATCATTTGAATGCTTTTAATACTCTCATGGTGCAATTAGAAAGTATAAAAGTAAAATTTCAATCAGAAGATAAAGATATTACTTTATTGTGCTCGTTGCCCTAGTCATGGGATCATATTGTTACTTCTATAAGTCTTAGTTCATCAGAAACCCTTGAGTTTGATGATGTAGTTGCATCTTTATTATCTGAAGAAACAATGAGAAGGTCGAATTTAGAAACCTCTACATCAGAAGCAATGATGGTCAGAGGTCGTTCTAAAGAAAGACGCTTCAGTAGGCAGAAAGACTCACGTTCAAAGTCGAAAGGCAAGAAGAGTAAGGTAAAGTGTTGGTTTTGTGGCAAATCGGGGCATTTGAAGAAGGAATGCTGGAAGCGACATCAAACTTCTAAAGAACATTCTTCGACAGAAAAGAAAGAAGCAAATACGACAGATATAGGTTTGGCATCTGGTTCAGGTATGAGTGATGAAGTATTATTAGTTAATTTGTCAAATCATGATCAACATTGGCTGTTAGATTCTGGTGCATCAAACCACATGTGCATTCATAGAGAATGGTTTAAGACGTAAAAATCAATTAATGATGGAGTCCTGTACATGGGTAATGATGTCACATGTAATATTGTGGGAATTGGGAGTATACAGCTGCAAATGTTTGATGAGACAACCAAAATTTTAACTGATGTAAGACATGTACCAGAGTTAAGGAAAAATCTAATTTCATTAGGAGCACTTGACTCAAATGGATATAAAACTGTAATTCAAGGTGGAATAATGAAAATTTACAAAGGTATTTTACTAGTAATGAAAGCTAAGAAGGTAGGAAATCTATTTCAGTTAGAAGGAAGAACATGGTCAGATCATGTGTCTACGGTGTCTAAACATGACAGTAGTTCTATTCGCTTATGGCATCAAAGGTTGGGCCATATGAGCGAAAGAGGGTTAAAAATTTTGGCTGATCGTAAGTTACTTCATAATCTAAAGTTTGGAAAGTTAGATTTCTGTAAACATTGTCTGTTTGGAAAAAAAAGTAAGCAAAAATTTAAAACAGGCAAACATACTAGTAAAGGAATCCTGGATTATATCCATTCAGATGTTTGGGGTCCATCCCCTACAACCTCATATGGTGGCTCATCATATTTTGTATCGTTTATTGATGATTTTTCTAGGAAAGTATGGGTCTACATGTTGAAAAGGAAGTCTGATGTTTTTACAGTTTTCAAGCAGTTTAGAGCTTTGGTAGAAAACATCACTGGTAGAAATATAAAATGTTTAAGAACTGACAATGGTGGTGAGTTTACTTCCAAGGAGTTTGAAAATTATTGCAAGGATGCAGGGATCGAGAGACATAAGACCACTGTTTATACTCCTCAACAAAATGGAGTTGCTGAACGCATGAATATGACTCTTTTAGAGAGAGCAAGGAGTATGCTGAGTAATGCCGGTTTGCAGAAGGAATTGTTAACAGAAGCGGTGGCTACAGCTTGTTATGTGATAAATCGATCACCATCAATGGCGATAGGATGCAAGATTCCTCAAGAGGTATGGAAAGGTCACCCTTGTGATTATTCTAAACTCAGAGTGTTTGGTTGTGATGCATATGCGCTAGTGCCTAAACATCAACGAACTAAATTAGATCCAAAGTCAAAAAGGTATATTTTTGTTGGATATGGTGATGGAACAAAGGGATATAGATTGTGGGATCCTACTACCCACAAAATCATCATCAACAGAGATGTAAAGTTTAATGAATCTTCTCTTGTACAGTTAGATGTAGATAATAAATTGAAACAGGATGATGTATTTGACTTTCAACACATTCAGTTTGAAACCACTTCTAATGATAGTCTAGATGAACATAGTTCAGATGCAAGTCATGAACAAGTTTCAGATTCAGATCATGAACATGTCTCAGATGCTGATCATGAAGGAGTTCCTACAGATGGTAGTCAGCCAATTGTGGAAGCACCAAAAACACCTTTAAGGAGGTCTACAAGAATGAAACGCCCTCCTAAAAGGTATGATGATTATGTTACTTCAGTTGCATTTACTGCTAACAACGATGAACCTTTGTGCTATCAGGACGCTGTAGAAGGTTCGAAAAGTGAAAAGTGGAAAGCAGCTATGAAGGACGAAATGATGGCCTTAGGTAAGAATGGCACATGGGATCTGGTTGAACTTCCGAAAGACAGGAAAATTGTGGGATGTAAATGGGTTTTCAAATTGAAATGGGGTGTGAATGATACAGAGGATAGGTACAAAGCGAGGCTGGTCACAAAAGGGTTTTCTCACAAAGCAGGCATTCACTTTCATGAGATATTTTCACCAGTTGTTAAAATAGTTTCAATTAGAATTGTGTTAGCATTAGTCGCTTTGCTTGATTTAGAATTACAACAACTAGATGTTAAGACTGCATTTTTACATGGAGATTTAGATGAGGAAATTTATATGGAACAACCGGAAGGGTTTGTTCAGCATCGCAATAAGAAATTTGTCTGCAGGCTCAAGAAATCATTGTATGGTCTGAAGCAATCGCCTTGGCAGTGGTACAAGAAGTTTGATTCTTTCATGTTGAGTAAAAAATATATAAGAAGTGAATATGATCATTGTGTTTACTTTAAGCAATTAAATAATGACATATTCATTATCTTAGTGTTGTATGTTGACGATTTGCTTTTAGCAAGCAAAAGCATAGAAGAGATCAACAGGTTAATGGCTCAGATGGCAAGGACATTTGATATGAAAGATCTAGGAGCAGCAAGACAGATTTTGGGCATGGAGATTTTCAGAGACAGGAGCAATGGTAAGCT
>APFE031550201.1:0-16924 GCA_000404065.3 Pinus taeda
AAATAATAAAGAAAAATTCTAAAAATAAACTAACACTCAAATGAAGTTTTTTATGGATTTTCTTCCAAACTCATCAACGTTTTTGTTTGTTTGTTTTTTTTAAGTCAACACCCAAATAAAAGAATTACCATGTCAAAAAGAGTTTGCGCAGTAGAAAAAGGAGTCAACTGCAACAAAATTGGATCAGAAGATAACTCAGCAACCCGATTGTGAAAAAAATGCGTTGATGGCTCTGACAAATCAGAAGCACGGAGAAAAAAATTGCATTGCTGGAGCTGGCAGCTGTTGCGTTGAAGGATGTGGCAGATCTAAAGGCTAATGCAAACAATGCATTGATGAATTTTCTAATTCTGGAACGTGTTGCAAAACTGAAACAAGTTGTAAAGATTGCGTGGAAGCTGGATCTGGCAGATCTGGAAATTCTGAAGAACGTTGCATGGATGGAAGATGAGCGGGAGAAGCTGAATTATTTTGCATGGACGATGTTGCTGGTGAATTGGCAACCCGCGACAGTAGATCGCTCTAGCGCCTTGGCAACATGAAAAATCCCTTGACGAACACACCAAAAACCTTTAGGGAAAAATGTGTTTCTCTGTTGGGCTGTGACTTCGAACGTCGAGCCTTCCCGATTACTCGTTCTAGCTTAGATTTATCTGCTTGGAAGTGCACCAACATCAATATGTCTCTTTATAGCACTGTTAATCTTTGTGTGCATCTAAAACTATACATTCTCCATCCATCCCAGACTTGTCTAACAACGATATGCATCTCTTTGTCATGCTACCCTGATTTCCAATTCCAACTTTCATTTGACAATGCAAACCCAGATCACAAGTAATTAACTTGGAAATGCAACCTCCACAGTACGATAATTTATATACTAGGGTTTACAACAATTCCACAATGGTTTCAGTTTTTGAATCAGTAGTGCACAATTTCACAAACGTTATGTAGATAGAAGGGACAACATGACTATTGCATGCAACTCTATGTAGCAACACTTGCTTTCACACACAATTCACAATTCTCTACCCAACACGATAGCCCAGGTTCTTCTCGATCACAAAGAAAAAGAGAGAAATGTCTATTGGCTAATGCAGTTATATACATCTTTCCTGTTTTGCAATGAATTAATAGAGGATGGTTTCTTATATCAAGTAAATTATTTAATGCATCACATATGTCATCCACAGATATATCCATTTTAGGCTCCTGGAAAGTAGAAAGATAAGTTTGAAAATTACGTTGGAGTAGATGGTGGCTGATAGCCAGGGATTTAATGGCCCTAAAAATCTGCTTCACTGCCAGCAACACCCGTAATTGTTTGTGCATTGATTTTAAAAACCTGTTTTTTTCTTCACGCAGTTACCAAAATAGGGTCCCAAAGAACCACGATTTCCTCTAAATCGTTAAGAATCCAAGCAAACAACTTCTGGGTTATGTAATTTATTCTATTCCAGAAAAAACCCATGTCTTTGTTTTTTCAATTTCACGCTGGTTCGATCAGAAACCTATTTTTAAAACTGACATTTTTGCATAGGTTGCATGTCTCTATTGTGTTTTTTGACTGACTGCTTCTTGTTTTTTCAGGGGCAGAATTCAGAGTTAGGTTGGGTTTACAGTATGGTTATAGCACACATGGCTGACTCATTGATTCAATCCGCGGTAGGAATCATTAAAGTAGATTCTGTTCTGTAAATCAGATGGTTTTGTAAGCTTGTTATTTATACCTACAGGCTTTGTGAGACGATTGTTGGTTTTGAAACAGCATGTTTGAATTGTGAATCTCTCTCTTTGTAGCTTTCCCAATTTGCTGCAATGGGTCCCTATTTTGACATGTAATTTTATTCGCTGAGGATAATGTATTTTATCTAATGCATGTATCAGATAAAAAATTTCAAAGACTCATTGCTTTGGCTCTTGTTCATCTTTGTTGTGTTTTATTTGTTTTATTAGTTTGAATTGTTATTTATTTTTATTATTTGTTTTAAACTAAAATTCAAAGAGAAAAAAAAACTAGATGTTATCTAAATTATTTTAAGATAATTTTTTGCATTCACAAAATTTTTTTATTGTCATCAGCAAGAGTATTTTTATTTAAAATAAATCAATAGCTTTTCTGATCTTCCTGATCGCACGAAGCGCAGGAAGAGAGTATACTAATCACTTGATTTGTTTTTATTTATGCACGTTAGCATGGATAGACAATACGCACAATCAAGACCTGTGATCAAACCTCGCATTATCTACACTCTTTCTGCAATGTCACGGGGGCGTTTAGACTCTCGGAAGACAAAGATTTCCGATAATCAAGCTCCTGGCTTACCCATGATACAGAAACAAGATATATAAATGCGAAGATGAAACATCTCCTACTGTGCCACTGAATTTATTCATGATGTTTTATTTTTATTTTTTGAAAATAAGACTAAAAACTTCTAATGATAATGACTTCTAATGACTTCTAATGACTTTTAATGAAATCTCATTTTTATTTTTCTAATCTATTCTACATTAACTTAAAAGATGTTTTATTTTCTAAGTAAAAGAATGCTTCCAATGAAGCCATTTACGGAATAAAAATTAGAACATGCTCACATCAAGATTTAAAAAAATTTTACATTATGTTTTGCAAGTATGTGAGAATCTCGTCTTAGAGTTGGCTCAAGGTTATTGTCCTTGCCCTCCAAGAAGTACCTGTTCAACATTGTCAAATTCATCATTTGTAGATGGATTAGTGAGAAATGGGGGGTTTAAAATAAACACTGAATTTAAATTAACTAGGTGTGAAAATAAAAATGCTCCAAACTTTGAACTCCTTTATGAACCTGCTGTCACCAAGTTCCACAAATTAGCCCATTAAAAACAAATGCATAAAATAATTACTAAATCCTTCTAGTTGCACTTCCCCGGAAACAGCGCCAAAATGTTGGGTTCCAATTGATGATGTCAATTAGAGTTTAATTTAATGTCAACCCGGGAAGGTAAACTTAGAAGTACTTATCTAAAATATATAGATCTAGAAGGATTCCTAATTTGTCCAAGATCTTAAAGTCCCCTTACAAGAACATATTCATTAAGCCTCTTTTATAGTAACTATCAACCTAGATCTTAACAATTGTTTGAGATCTATTGTTCTCTTACAAGACAGTATTCTACAAGATTCTTCCAACATTAGAACATTCAATAATAACTTAAAGCCTGATCTAATATTTGTTTGAAATCTTTAGTTATTTACAATGAACAGTTCAAAAAGACTCTTCCATATTTAGAAACATTTAACAACAACTTGAACATGAAATCAAACAAACATATTAATTTATACCTAAAATTCAACAAATAAGCTGCAAGTGCGGCCATGGGGGCTTAACTCACAAGCACACCACTTCAATGGAACTCAAATGTAGAAGCAAAATTGAAGTATGATCCTTTATTCCAAAATCTCCATTACAAACCAACTCTAAGATTACAACTCTAAGCTTCTAAGGTTACATACTCCAAAATTCTAAGATTACAAAAACTTCAAGATTACAAATAGAACTCTAAAAATTACAAATGGAGGAGATTGTACTCCTATTTATACAATGGGATGAGATAACAAACTCATAATGATGATCCACTAATCTCTCTTTAGTTCCATACATCTCTCAACCATCTAAACACATAACCCCCTTCTGTCCTTGATCTTCTCCGTGAGGTTTATCTTATCAAATTCGAATTTGATCATTCAAGGCCCATAAAGTGTCTTGGAAGCTTCCTTGGCACCTACACATGTCACAAAAACAACCCACTTTCCATATTTAAAGTAAAATATATTATTTTCTAATATTTAATCAAGAATTTCTCTTAAAAATGCTTAAAAATAAATAATATTTGGAAAATGTAAATGAGACCCATTAATTGTGAATAATAGGGAAAATGAAGTGACATGGTGGTGAATAATGAGTGATATAATGGAAGCATAGGTGAAAAATGTATGGTAATGAGTGTTATTTGTATGACATTTTGAAGCCCAAACAGAGATGGAAGATAATGAGATGTTCCCCAATATGGTCGTCAATTTGATATGAGGAAAAATCCCTCTTGCGAACAAGAGCAATCTCCCTAGGTTTTCAACAAAACCTAGTAACAAGAAAACAATCATGCTAAATCCTACTCTAAATCTAACTTTTCTTTAATCATGAAATAACAAGGTGAGAAAAGGAAATTCATACCTTATTACAACATGCTTGATGAATATCCCCCTTTTGTGCTTCAGTGCAGCTCCTCCATGCTTGAATCCAGACCTGCACACATGGAAACAACAAAGGATCAAAGGCATATGTAGCATAAACGATTCAATAATTCAAACTAGTGATCAAGGAGACTAGTAACAAACATCATTCCAATGGACAAATAGAAATAACATAAACCATCCATGAAATTCATCAATTAATCCATTAAATAATTTAGTGAGAAGAAACATTTGTTTGTATTAATTTCATAAACATAAAAGAGATACAAAACCTATGACTTGATTTTGTGAATCTCCTTCCATTGATCTCAACCCTCTCCAAGAATGATAATCTCTTCAACCTAATTTCTCCAACATAAACTTATCTATGTAGCCTCCCTCAACTCCCCCACCTATGGCTTGATTAACAGGCCAAAAGGAAGTAGTTTGAGATCCTTAGTCCAAATATGAGATCCACTAAAAGAGGGATGAGGGATCCTTGAAGAATGGGGATTAGCTCCATCAAAATTGAGGTTAGGCTCGAATAAACATGAATTCAAGGCTTTCTGTTGGGAACAATTCGCCCAACAATGCTTCTAGATATCACTTTTTATTGAGTCATGTGTGCACATTTGTGTAGGGATCAGTGCCAGCAACTGCACATGTGCAAAAACTGGCTAGAAAATTACGCAAGAGACTAAAAGTAGGTTTATGGACCATGTTTCCTAGAATTTTCACTTTATTCAAGGTATATAACTTGTTGACTTGCAAGGGAGTGCTTAATGAAACTTGGATGGATGGCGAGAGATCTAATTTGATAATCATTTGCCTAATATGACAAAATGACATGTAATAGTGGTACTTTGACAAGGCCTCACAAGGGGTGAAAAAATGTGTGGAGGAGGCTTAATTTTATTTTTATCAAATCAACTCTTCTTCAAAGTTTCCATGGGTATGGAGAGGAGCACAAATAACCTGGTGGAGTTACTTTCTTGTCACTCCTTGATTTCTTTTGCAAAGGAAAATGGTTCTAATCAACTACAAGTTTTTAGAGATTATTTGTTGGTCATCAATTGGGTTAATGAGATACAACAATGTCACATATACATATTCTTCACATTTTGGAGGATTTACATAGGTTAAAACTCTCTTATGATGTTTTCCCTTACTCTCATATTTACAGGGAACGAAACGGTGAGGTAGATCAACTTTCTAAGGCCGGCCTTCATTTGGCTTCGAGGTTATGGTCAATTGAAGAATGGATGAACACTAAACATTTCCAATTCTACCACCATCCTTTTATGTACAATCCTAATGCTCTGATTTAGTTGTTGATTTCTTGATAGTAGTATATATTTTTGGACATTTTCTTCCTGTTGGATATATTTTTGTCTTTGTTCTTTAAGCCTTAATGGATGTTTACTATGTATCTTTGAGAAGCCAGTGATATTTTTTGATAGACTATATGTTAACCCTTGTTGTTTTTTTTGTACTCAAGATGATATTTATGATGGGTTGTATATGCATATGTTTTTCCATAGAATGGATTTGGGCATATCCTTATTGAATACACACATTGTTGTATATATTTATAATGTAATTTTATTTATTCTATAAATGAATTTGTGTTTTTTTCCTTGGAAAAAAAGATACTGAAACTGAGTATGCTTTGTCTTAGAATGATAAGTTGGGTTCTTTATTAGGAATATTTCACACTATCACAATATATCTTTACAGCTTGTTGTACCAACCCAATACTCGAACACAATCTTTGTAACCATACTACTTCCTTACTTGCATGAGTGGATACCATGTATTCAATTTATGTATTTGAGAGTGACACTATAAATCATATCTTGCTCATCCAACTAATTGCTTCTCCAAATAGGTTAAACACAAACTCACTTGCATATTTTATGCAATATAGGTCTCCAACCTATTCTACCTCAATAAAGCCATGTATATCAAACACTTTGTCTAGTCTTGATCTTCCTTTGTAGCATAATCCATAATGGGTAGTGCCAAGAAAAAACCCCTTTACTAGTGTCCAATGCTTATTCCCTAGTTTTTACATATACCTACTCAATATTGCCACCACATGTATAATGTCCAGTCTCGTACAAACCATTGCATATATCAAATTACCAACCACACTAGCATATGCAACATGGGACATGTCCTTTTCCTCTTCATGTGTCTCGGGACATTGATTTATAGACAACTTTACACCTACAAGAATAAGGACCTTTATCAATTTGCTTTATTTCATATTAAACCTTTGTAATATTGTTTGACATAATTCCTCTAATTTAACCAAAGTTTCATTTTTTTTCAATCTCTTTTAATTTCCATGCCCAAAATGAAATTTGCAACACCAAGATCCTTCATGTCAAATTTAGAGGACAACTGACTTTCCACATCCTGAATGCTTCCCTTGTCATTTCTAATCTTTGACATAACATCCAAATACAAGACCAAATAAATAATATGATCACAAACTAATTTTAAATATAAGTAATCATCCACTTTCCTCCTCATGAAGCCAAGTCCTAATATATAAATATCAAGTTTTTTATACCACATCCTTGGCGGTTGCTTTAATCCTTAAAGGGATTTTTTCAGTCTACATAGCAACTCTTTCTTTCCCTTCCTGCAAACCCTTCTTGATACTTCATGTAGATTTCTTCTTTTAGATTCCCATGTAGGAGTGTTGTCTTCATGTTCATCTATTATACTTCAAAATCAAAAGAAAAAACAATAGATTAAAGAATCTAATATAAATTATTTTGGAAATAGGATAAAAATCTCACCAAAGTCAATTCCCTCTACCTAGGAATAACCTTTTGCTACAAGCCCAACTTAATATTTCTCCACTTTTCCTTCTATGTCCGAGCCCTTCTTAAACACCCATTTTCTACCAGTTGAATTTCTTATAGATGACAACTCCACTAGATCCCAAGCCTCATTCTTGTTAAAGGATATCATTTCTCAACTATGGCCTCTTTCCAAAGCTTTCCATTCTCTAAATTCACTACCTCCCTAATATTTCTGGATCATCATCAATAATAAATAAAGCAAAAGTAGAACAAGAATTAGGTGAAGTATACATTTTTAATTGTCTTCTTTCTTGAATTTTTTTCTATAGTACTAGAGAATTTGGATCTTCTTATTCTTATTCTTATTCTTCTATAGAGTTTGATTCATCATCCTTCAATTCAAACTCTATCTTCTCTAGTTCTTTCTCCCTTGGTAGGACTTCCTATTTGATGACATCTTTTGTTTACCTAAATATAACATCTTGACTACATACAACTTTCTTAGTTTCTAGGTTCCAAAGATTATAATCTTTTAGACCATATTTATATCTAACAAAGATACACTTTTCAACTTTATTATCTAATAAACATACACTTTTCAAATTTATTGTCTTAATATCATAACAGTTGAAAACCTAATATGTTTAAAAAGGAGTTTTTTGGTAGTTCATACCTTGCGTGGAGTCTTGTCATCCAATGTTGATAAGGGTGATTGATTTACCATGAAACATGTGGATCCATTAACTATACCCAAAATTCCTATCCTAACCCAACACCACTAAGCATGCATCTTTCTCTTTCCATCAGTGCCCTATTCATCCTTTCTGCAAGTCCACTCTACTAAGGTGTATGGAGTATTGTTCCATATTACTATATCACAACTCTTAAAAACCTCGTTGAATTCATTTTCGCTGAATCCTCCACCCTTATCATCCTGAGCACCTTAATTTTCTTCTTTGTCTGATTCTCCATAGGAGCCTTAAACTCTTTCATTTTTTCAAAGGCTTGAAATTTTTTCCCAAGGAAACAAATCTGTGTGTTCCTCAAGAAGTCATCTATAAATGACACATAGTGCACATATTTACCTAGTGATGGAACTGTCACATGTCTAAACACATCAATATGCGCCAATTGTAATATTCCCTTTGCCCTTGTAGTACTAGAGGAAAATTTTAATTGGCTCTACTTCCCATATAATCAATGTTCATAGGAATCAAAATAAAATGAGCATTTAGGTATACCTTCAACCACACCTTTTCCGTATAATACTCTAGGACCCTTCTCTCTAATATGTCCCAGTCTTTGATGCCACAATAGCCTTTTCTCCAAAAACTAGGATTTTTTCCTTTTTTAGCTCCACCCTTATGAATAATGGAACTATTGCACTTGTTGCTAATAATGCTTTCTGGCCACCAGTACAAAGTTCCAATCTGAACTCCCTTCAACAATACCATTACTCATTTAACCATCCTACATGTTTCCTTTTAAAGCGTTGTTTTTACACCTGCATCACTCATCTTGCTTAGAAAAATCAAATTTTGGGTCAATCATGAGATGTATATAACACTAGGGAGTGTTTCCATTCCTCTATCCATGAATTTCAACTTGATTTTTCGGTGTCCTATGATTCAGGTTATCAATTCATCTCCTAGATAAATATCATTATCATCATACTTTTTATACTCACAAAACCACTCCTCATGAGGAGTTATATGGAAAGATGCACCACGGTCAACCAACCATGCCTTGTGATCTATATGTGTGCTTAAATAAGCCACATATACACCCCCTTATTCATCTAAGGAGGATTTTTCTTATGTAGAAGGAGCATCATCAAATCCCTTCCCTTTCTCATAACATTTGTATCTACATTATTTCTTGTAATGCCCTTCTTTTTCACATCTCTAGAACACCTTTACCAATTTTCCTAGAGATTTGGATCTTCTTCTAGATTTAGGCCTCTCACTCAAGGACTTATTTTTATTTCTATCCTAGGAGCGTCATATTATAGATAAGGCACCTATACTCTGAATTTCCATGTTTTTCTATCTCATCTCCTCTAATAACAAGGATGAAACTATTTCATCAAAACTTAAAGTAGTTACACTACTACCGATGGCAAAAACCAGACTATCCCATGGGTCTAGTAAAGAACACAATGAATTGGTACATGTATCTTCAACTAAAATATTAATATCAATAGATAATAACTAACTTACCACAATATTGAAGACATTGGACTACTTTATCACAAAGGCTTCATCCTTCATCTTCATGTTCTACAACTTCTTATATGGGAACAATTGGTTTACAAGGGACTTAGATTGATACAAAGCCCCTAAATCATTTCATAATGCCTCCAATGTACCTTCTCCTAAAACATTCAATAATACTGGATATGAGAGACACAATTATATTTTGTTCTTTACCTTTTGATCCAACTTAGTCTAGTTTTTTGTTGACATCCCTGTTGGTGTGATATTGTTGATATGTTTTCATGTCACACATCAAATAGAGTGATTCTAAAACAACAAGCTTTTTATCATTCTTAATGTTGCAACTCTTCTTCACACAAGACCAACAAGTATGCTTTCTCCTTTTGAAAATAGAGAAGAAATAAAAGGAGTCACAAAGGAAGAATCTTTTCATGTTCATCTTCTCATTAAATAGCCCTATGCACTGGCTTCATTCAACATTTTATGGAATTAAAAATAAAGGTCATGTCTCAAAGGTATCATAATTTCCCCCCACATATCTCGTTTACTTCCATCTATCAATATTTCTATTATTCATATCATTTCTCTATTTTCCATTTTATTAACTATATATTATTTCATATGAAATTACCTTAGCCACTTCAAAAATGTATGATTATTTTCAATTTTTTCACACGTCACCTTCGCATTGTTAATATTTCTCATATCATTTTATCCTAAGTTAGTTTTCCATATCTCCTCATGATACATGACATCCAACTTAACTTATCATAGGGTGATACTTGGAAGATATTAATTGGGCACAAATGATTGGGCAATGAGGTGGTAATAAAAAATTACATTATGCATAAGTTGTGCAAGGCGCCATGTCTTTTCTACTTCATATACCAGTAATATGGAGAGTCCATTTATTTATAAAGTATTATAAATTCCCTCCCATAATGCATTTGGGATGAGTAAAGTGGGTTTATAAATCAAAATGCCAAGATTGATGTGAAGTAAATCAATGGTTGTTGAGTCACTTCGTGTAGATCAATGGTGGTTGAGTCATGAACTTCCAAAGACCATAATTTGAGTTCTCGATGTCCATTTTGGGAAAGTGAGAGCTCATTGGAAAGATAGAAGAACGAAGAACAAGTTGGGAGTAGTGTTTAGAATTAAAATTATAAATATCATCTCTGTAAATTAAAATAATATTTGTGACCAATTTTGGGCCTACCATCAAATTATTTTTGAATTTATTTTTATTTTTTAAGAAAAAACTGTGATTTTTATTAGTGATGGTTACACTAAAAAATGCATGAGAAACCATTAGCTCAAAAGAGCTATAAACAACAAGAGACAAGTATAAATATTGCAATACGTAAAAAAAAATTGATTGAGATAATCTATCATCTAACTAACTGCACATGTGCATACCAAGTTGCAAATGAAAAGACTACCAAAAACAAGAAAAATAACTACCGTCCTTAAACTTTGTCTTATGGAAAATCTAGTTGAATGCCTTCAATGAACGATCTATTATAGTATTCTCATGTGGCCCCTTCTATATGCTCAAATATATTCCATAGTCCTAGAATTGAAGAAGAGCCAACCTTGAAGAGTGTTTCTGCTACTTGGTTCCTCTCCCTGTAATGTCGACAAGAAATTTGGTCAAAAGAGTGTTTAAGATGCAAGACCTCCTCAAGAATAGGGAGTAGTGTGTGCACGTGGCAACATTAAATCTCATTAAACCAATTTATTATAATCATTGAATCCCCAAATATATGCAAAGAGTGACATTATTTCTCATTAGCAAAAAGAATAAGAAGCTTAAGACTGAGGATTTTAGCAAAGTTATTGGTTCCTCTTCCCAAACTACTCTGTAGCTTAAAAAAATGGTTTTCATTGAGATACAAGATTGCAACACCTCCACAATCGCATCCTTCATTTGATCATCCATAAAAAAGGCCCAGGGTTTATATTTGTCAATCTCTTCCTCTATAATATTCTGAGGAGCATGAGTTGTGTCCTCCAAAGGAAACATGGCATAGTCAGTTATAACTCTTGCATCCACCTATTCAAATATGGACACTTTGTCTCAAAAAATAGATTTATTTCTCACAGTTCATATGCCCTAGCATATAAGGGGAGATGTTCCTCGTCTTCTTTGGAGATACTTGTTCCCACCACTCTTTACAAATATCTTGAAAAGAGTCACCTTGCCAAAATTGAGTACATCCAATATTATATCTGATGGATTTCCATACAAACACTGTGAAAGCGCAGGAAATGAAAAGGTGCACCATTAATTTAGTTGCCTGCCTACACAACAAACATCAACTAGGATTGATCATGTTTTGGTTTTGCAAGTTATCCCTATTTGGAGCCTTATTTTCCAACAAACACCATAGAAATAACTAAGATTTTGGAGGGCACTTGAGTTTCCAAATATTCTTCCACCGCCAAACCAATTCATCCAGCTACTTATTGTTGCAAATATACAAGTAAATTGCTTTCAGGGGGTAAACTCCATAGGGGGGTGAACCCAACATGGACAGTCATATTCACCCCTTATAAGCAGATAAGAAGAGTTTAGAGCTACAATAAAATTGTTCCAAATATTATGATACTCTAATGGCAGATTAAGATGGGGTGTATTGAGCTAGACTTGATCCAAAAAGGAAGTATTTTGTGAATCAACAACCTGGTTTAATGTTGATCTATCATTTTCATTAAAAAGTTAATCAACTCTTGAGGAAGGAGATAAGAATCACCTAAACCCACCACGGATCCACCCCAATTCTCAAGCTTTTCCCATTCCCGACTTTCCAAGCAATACTTTCTTCGACCGCCAAGAAATAGGATAGCACAACCTTCCATATAATGGATATGTTTGGAATCCTCTTATCAGGAGACCATATCCAGTCCTCCAAAGATATGGGATAAATATATTTCCTATGGGCAACCATAGTCCAAAGACTATATTGGACAAAAATCTCCACCCAACTTTGGATGCTAAAGATTTTGTGAAAGAGTGTAGACTCTTCAACCCCCATCTACCCCATCCCTTGGGAAGGGTAAGTATTTCCTACCTGACCCATGTAAAAGCCCTGCCATCTTTTTCCCCATCCACAAGAAACAACTGCATAATTTCCTAATAGAATTTAGTACTCCTACAGGGACCTAGGACAAAGACATCTAGAATACTGAAATTGCTTCTAGCACAAATTTAACAAGAACAAGTCTACCTGCTCTGGATAGCCATATGAAACACTAGTTGTTTATTCCCTTTTCAATCTTTGCTATAATCGAGCCAATCATTCTTTCTGTAATCATTTGGTTTCAGATGAAATCCCATATATTTCGTACCTGCATCAAAATGTAAGGATTGAAAGGGTAGAAGAACTTGAGCATTGAGCTCTTCGGCCCTCAAAAACCCAATGGGGGACATATAAGATTTATGTATATTTACCAACATACCAGTGACTTTTGGAAAGAGACTTGGCACATCCTTCAATGTAGCAAGGCCTCTTCTGGAACTATTACAAAACAACAACATATCATCCATCAGCAAAGCATGGGTAATGAACAAATCTACCGCCACCCATGCCCCACTAATATCACCCCTTCTTTTGGCCTCCTTTATCATCCTACTCATTCCTTCAACTACCAATAGAAATAAGAGGGGGGGTAAAGGAAAGCCTTGCCTCAATCCCCTCTGAGCGTTGAAGAAATCCAAATCATAACCATTTATAAACACAACAAATTACACAAAAGATAGACAATTGATCACCCAGGAGATGAAAGGTACCTCAAAACCCACTTGTGTGAGAATTAATTTGATAAAACACTAACTGACACGATCATATGCCTTTGAAAGGCCAAGATTAACTACCATATCTTTTTTCCTCTAGGTTTTAAGGTTGTGAAGCCCCTCCTGGGAAACCCCTATGGCTTCATGAATTTGAAGTTCCTCTAGGAAGGAAAATTGTTCTTCTGAAACATTTATGGAAATAATTGCTTTAGTTTGTTTGCAATATCTTTGTAATAAATAATTTTATAAATGCAATTTCATAAGGAGATTGGTTTAAAAACATAAAAAGATTTAGGATTGTCATCTTTGGGGATAAGAACTATAAAAGTGGAGCTGAAGGCCCCATAGGTCCACCTAGATTTCAAAGATTCCTCAATGGCCCTAAGGGAATCAATACCCATAAATTCATAAAACCCCAATAAAAACTCCATTGACCATCTATCAGGATAGAGCCTCTTATCTTTTTGAAATCTATGTAACACCTTCTATAATTCAGTTTCATAAATTGGCTCCTTTAGGATCCAATTATCCTCTTTCTTAGCAAATCATGGGGAAAATTGAGCCACCTGAATAATTTTAGCAATATATACTTCCTAGGATTCCTGAAAAGGATTGTTGAAGTGAGAAATTCCCAATCTACCTAAATCTACAAAGGTGGAAGCCTTTCCCCTTCCCAGAGAATCCAAATTCCATATTGTGTTTTGAGATTTTATCTCTTTTGATAATTCTAAAAAAAATGATGTTGTCATCTCCACTTTTTAGCTAAATTCCCTACTAGTCTCCACATATCCTCTCGATCCCCTAGGATTCGTATTCTTTTGCTTTGAGGGAGAGAATCCTTTGTTTCATGTCTTCAGAATTATAACCCCCATGATTAGGCTCTTCCAATTGATTCAATTCCTCCTCCACAACTATGAGAGATTCATCATCCCATAGCTTGTTATGATAAGCCCATGCCACTGCTTCCTTTTTAACCTTTTTTAGATTAACAAAAAAATGCTCAGCTAAAGTAATTCCCATCCATGGATTATAAGGCTCCCAATTCTCATCCGCCAATCTTTGAAAATACTCATCTTTTAACCATGAGGAATTAAATATAAAGGGACTTCCAAACTTATGACGATCCCCCCTTAGCTCTTGGAAAATAGGATGATGGTTTGACTCCCCCCCAAGACCCATCCCATTAGCAAAAAAGGAGAACCCTTTTTGTAAAATATTTGGCTAGAAGAAAACAATCAATTCTCTTGGCAACCATAGAATCCCCCGTGTGCCTATTTCTCCAAGTAGGCTTATTTTTTATTAGATCTACATCACAAAGTTTATGATCTTACCAAAGATGACAAAAGTATTCCACTTGCGATTCCACGTGATCATGTACTCCCTAGATCTCAAAGGCCCCCATCAAAATATTCAATCCACCACTGGAAAGAAGATTATCTGCACTCATGTATGATTTCCTCATCAAACCATCTCAAAACAAGGATCTATCATGACATGGACCATATATATAGATCGCCTTGATCTCCTTGTTCAATTATACCAAAAAAATGTTGGCTCCTAGCATCATATCAAAACCATAATGCCCTAAAATTTTAGTACATTTTAGAATTAGGTAAATGGCTAGACATCCTAACCTTCCTCTTGCATTGGAGGCAATGAAAAACCATCTAGGAAAAATATATTCCAAAGCCTTCTGAACATATAACCCATCTCCCAAGCTCTCTTGAAAAAAAATGACATCCAAATTTACAGAATTCACCAACCTCCTTGAGGCCAATTTTTAAATGGGCTTGCCAAGACCCTACAGTTGAAGGAAAGAAAATCATGGGGAGAAAAACTATGGGGCTTGCATCACTCTAAGTGCTCCAACAATTGACCTTTGTTTCTTGCAGCAACATCCTAACTAGATATATGCTTTGCTCTAGATATGAAGGAATTCCTACCCCTCATCTAGCCACCAGTCCTAACCGGGGTTGATTTTCCCATACCCCTAATGCCTCCCAGAGAGTCTCCATTAACAAGGCAAGGAAAAATATTGTAGGGAAAAGAGGGGGTGAAAGGCTCAAGGCAACACTTTGATGAAGCTAGAATCAAGGAGGAACACATGAGAAAGGAAGAGGGGATTTGGAAATTTGACATGAAAACAGAGGGAGGGGGATGGAAGATCACATACTGAGAACCAAAGGTTTGATCTTCCATTTCCAACATCAAGATATTCAAAATAATTAATCAAATTATTTACCAAAGCGGGAATAGAGCAGTTACCCGACATGGAGGAACCTGGAGGAGACAATGCACCATCTTGTGATCTAAGAGGCTCCAGCAATGCCAGAGGAATATGTCCCACTCCACCAACATTGAGCCGATCCTTTAAGGACTCTCTTGACTGCATTGAATGAGATGGAAGATCCTCCTCTATTTGGAATCCCTTTTCCTCATGTGAAACCTCATGAAAGTCCCACTTCCTGAAACTCCAACAACCATTTTTTCTTATGTATGGGATAGGGAATTCCTTTAGAACGTGCCCAAGCTTGTGGCATCATTGACAGCAGAAAGGAAAACCTTCATAATCTATGGGTTGGTAATGGGAGTAGCCCCTGTAGCCAATATTCAATTCGTCTAGAAGTCCTTCGCAAAAATTCATAGTTACCCAAACCCTTGCTAGAGTTTTACTTTGATGAACCTGAAATGACATGTCTACCTCTAGAACAATTCCCAATTTGTTTCCAATCCTCTAGAATACATCCAAGGCCCATAACCGAGGCAAAAACCCCAACATTCTCACCCAAACCAAGATTTTCTCCACATTTTCCCTACATTCATCAAACAGGGAATTCCATTTCTTCAAGACCAGAGGGATAGAATTGATACTTCATTGTCTACCAAGAATCTGATTTTCCACTTATACTGAGGAAAATTTGAACATGAACTATCCATGAGAGAGAATAATAACCAGAGGGTTTGATTCTAGAAACCCTCCCCATTCATTTTCACACCATTTTTGTAAGAAATCGGATGAGACATGTATCCCTCTCACTCTGCCAACCAAAACCTTCTTTATAACACCCGTCCCTTGTATGTTAAATTATTGTAAACCTAAGCTAAGGAAAGCTAGCTATGATACCCTCCTTTATGGGTTAAACTATTTTAAACCTAAAACTAGGTATGATATGTAATATGAAATGCAAATATGTTATTAAATAAATTAATAAAATAAATCACTTGGAGGGTGGAGCACCAAGAGAGATGAGATTCTTGCCAAATCCCATTGAGGAATGGGATAGAGATGAATCTTTCATGATGAAGCTTCCAGATGTGATTCTAGATAAGCTTGGATGGATGGGAGATAAATATCCATCAAACATAAAAGCTTTGCGTGAGATAAAGGAAATATTTTATGAGGAAAAGCCTCATGGGAGATAAAGATGAGCTTTTGAAAAATACCTAAGCAAATGGAAAAATCCATAAAAGCAGGACGTCGCTAATGGAAACTAAATCATGAAAGAGGGTATTAAATATCCATTGCATTGATCAATTGAGGACAGTTGATACATGGCAAGAACCTCGGCTCGGGGGGAATCAAAGGTGATTCATGGTTGGGTGGTGGTGCTCCGCTCTCCAAGTGATGTTTTAGTTGGTTTCACATGCATAGGATGTTTTATATGTCAGTCTCTTACCCTTTATGTCATTATATTATTTGGTTCAGTTAGATAGATGTTGCGTTATCTATTTGGTATGGAAAGAATTGTAGTTTATGCATATGGCGATTTTGGCTTTTTAATGTATTTCAAGTTAAAATCAGTAGAAGGATAAGTCATGTGAATTGGATGCAGTATTGAATTATGTTTCCTATTTTGGCTTATGTGTTAGTATGATGCATGCT
>APFE031550201.1:36719-60183 GCA_000404065.3 Pinus taeda
GAAACAATTCAAAAGCTACATGGAAACCCAAAGATTATTGTAAGTGACAGAGATCCCATTTTCACTGGAAATTTTTGGACATAATTATTTTCTTGTCTTGGTACTCAGTTAGCTCATAGCTCATCTATCATCCTCAATCTGATGAGCAAACTGAGATAGTAAACAAATGTTTGGAAGGATATCTTCGTTGCTTTGTATCTGATAAACAGACACAATGGATCAAATGGTTGCCTCTGGCTGAATGGTGGTATAACACTTCCTTCCACACAACAAAAAAATGGACCCCATTTATGGCACTTTATGGGTATGAACCACCATCCATCACATAATATTTAAGAGAAAATTCTAAGGTTCAAGCAGTGGAACATCACATCGAACATCAACAACAAGCCCTCCAACTCTTAAAGGATAACCTCGTGTTGGCATAGAATAGAATGAAACAACAGGCAGATCAACATCGCAGCAAGAGAAGTTTTGTTGTAGGTGATTGGGTATTTATACGGCTACAACCATATAAGAAAATATCCCTCAAGCAAGCTAAGAAGGATAATAAATTATCACCAAAATATTATGGTCCGTACAAGGTGTTGCAAAAGATTGGTATTATGGCATACAAATTGGAGCTTCCTGCAGCTTCTCGATTGCACCCAGTTTTCCATGTTTCATGTTTAAAGATGGTTATAGGCGACAAGCTCCCAGTTCAAACAATATTGCCAGAACTTGACGAGGAAGGAAAAATTATATTGGAACCGGAAGCGGTCACATAAACAAGATCTCGACAGCTACGAAATCGATCAATTTCGGAGTACCTTATCAAGTGGAAGAACTTATCTGCAGAAGATTCCACATGGGAGGATGAGAATTTTATACATAAGTACCCAGAACTACTCAAGCGTTGAGGACAACACTTTTTTTGAAGGAGAGGGGCATGTTGGGTCCCTATAATACTAGTGATTACCCCATTACTATGGTAGTTGTACCCCTTATTAATATTGTTGTGCCCCTATTGCCCCCATATTGTTATTATTGTGCCCCATAGAATCCCTCTATTGTTATCTTTGTGGCTTTGTATTATTATTGTTAGGTCGGCTGGGTTATATTGTGACTCCTTAGACTCCTATATATAGAAAGGAGGTTTTGTCATTTGTATCATCAAAGAATTGTTCATTTATGTAATGTAAAGAAGGTTGCCCTCTCGAAGAGGCTGAATTCTAAGGCGTTGATCTATCTTTTCTATCTTTTCTTGAGTTGGTTTCATAACACAAACCATGATTGTGGAAGTGTCATGTTGTGTATGACTCTATGCCTCACATTGCTATTATTACTTTCGGCAATAAGTTATATAGAATACAGGAGGTAGCCCCGCTTATTGTCATCTCTTTGATCTCAAGTAAGAAATGCAGTAAGATCATCTCCCAGACCTGGAAATTTGTTTTATTTTTTATTCGCTCTCAAATTAAGGGGAAGATTGTGGCCACATCCATGTCCCTCGGGAAGGGTTCCTTCATGCAACAGAAGCAGGTGGATAAGGTCGTGGAAGAATACATTGACATCTTACCCTCACCCACAGGGGTACCCTTTCACTATCAGGTCAAGCATTCAATCCATCTGACTCCTGGAGCACCTATGCCCAACGGGCCGATATACCTTCACTCCATTATGGAAAATGAAGGTATCAAGTGGAAGATCCATGAGCTATTAAAAAAAGGGCACATCTGACTGAGTTCCTCATCCTATGGGAGCTATATTGTATTGATACAAAAGAAGGATGGGACCTGGAGGCTTTGCATTGATTATCAGGCACTAAAGAAAACCATTGCCAAGAACAGGTATCTAATCCCGTAGATTTATGACCTTCTAGACCAATTTAAGGGGGCCAACTATTTCAACAAGATCGATATGAAGTCTGACTATCACTAGGTTCCAATAGATCCCACAGATGTATGGAAGACCACCTTCAAATCCAAGGAAGGCATTTTTGAATGGTTGGTCATGCCCTTCGGGGGTACAAATGACCTCGCTAATTTTATGAGGTGTTAGATGATCCAAAAATACTATTTTATCATAGGTTATAAAATTAGAATAAAATAATTATTAATTTAAGATATTAAATTAATAATTATTATTCTAGAATGTTTAATTATTTAGAATTAGTATATTGTTGTAACTAGATATGACTCTCCAAACGTGTCGTATTTTAGGTGCTATTTTAGGAGATTTGTTAGCTAGTTGGTTTGAATAGCATTTATTGTAAATGGGCACTCGTTATTTAATAAGTGATCCATAATTAGGGGTCGTTAGAACATGGAGCTTATAAATATCTCATTGCAAGAGTGTTTCGATGGTTGGGTGTAAACTCTTGCAAAATCAATTATGTAAATTTTTTTTTATTAATAAAATTACGTGTCTAAGGACACTTCTGCCATTATTGTGGTATCAGAGCTCTAGTAACGCTGCAGTTGATGTGAGGAGGAGATTCCAACAAGTTTTTGGAAAACTCCATTGAATTGATCAGCAAATAATTAGAATGAAAATTGTCCAGTTTTTTTTTTCCAAAGAAAAGAATTTTTATTCTTTTATTGATTTTGGATTGTTAAATCTGAAAATCATTTTTTGAATTATTATCAAAATTGTTGTGTCTTGAATCTGTATTATTGTGGAGCTACCTAAATATCTAATATTTGAGAGGCTGAGGCCATGCTTGGCTATTCTGGACAACAAAGCCATCAAATTCCTCACCTTCCCCATATTCTCATTCATCATTACCGCCATTTCATCTTTAAAAAAGGCCTAAAGGATTCAGAGAAACACAGAAGTCGTTGTTTTATTATTGGTTTTGTCTTGACTGTTCATGGGATAAGCCGTTGTTTTATTTTTGAATCTATCTGGATTGTTCACGGGATATATTTCTTTGATTTCTGAAACCGCTGCCTCAATACTCCATAGAAACAAGATGAATATAAAACTTCGATTTATATTACCGCTGCCTCTCGTAGAGCTTGAATTTTATTTTGCAGTGAGAAACACTTATGCTCTCCCTTCTCCTCTGGTTGCCTCCCACTGAATTGTGCTTGAGCGTATTGTGTATTGCCATAGTGTATTGCCACAGCCTGTAGTCCCACTTGACTTGTGCTTGCACGCCTACAATCCCACCGAGTTATTGACCCGGTTGCCTGCCATCCTCACGGAACCCCTCTAAAGCTTCATTTGCAGCATCAGCTACTTCAGATTGAAGGGTAGGTAATTGCTTCAACTCCCATGTTTTATTTAAAGATTTATGAACATGTTCCTCCAAGATAAAGTGTACCGCATCAACGGATGCTTCAGCTGGACCTTTGAAATAACAAAGATTGACTCTGTTGCAAGGGAATTTGTTGTTTAATGTTTTCAAGAAAGCAAATCCCTAGATTCGAACTCAGGGTTCAATCTTTCTTATCTGCTGGAGGCTTCAAATAGTGATCTCGGCATTCCTGTTCTCGGCTTAAAGCGTGAAGTCTGTCCATCTCCAAAAGAAGCATCCGAGAATTTTTCAGAGACTTCGTATCTGAAATCTCTTGAAGAAAATTGGTACTTTGAGAACAACTTTTATGACTATCAACAGTTTATGTTGTGCGAAGATGCCGGCAGTAGCAGAAATTTGTTTGAAATATTAGCAATCCCATTTTTTTGTAGTTTAATTCAATTTTGGCATTCTGTTTGGACGCGGACATGAGATCCAATTTCAATTAATTTGATCAAAGTGATATTGTGAACTGCCCACATACTTTTGTTTATTTTTGGATCTGTGTGTTTCTTCATAGTCACTTCTTATACGGGATTTTCGAACGCATATTTGGTGTTTACAATAACTGTCATCTTGAATTAAATTACATATGCAAGCTGCTTCCTCTAAAATTTGATTGATCAGTATATGAGCAACCTTCAAATCCAGCGAGAGAGCTAACAATCTTTACGAGCAAAGCAGAGTAGAAGAAAAGAAAAGACAACATTGGCGATGTATTGCATATGCACGCATTTGTATCATTCAAACCGAGAGGACCAGTTCATCAAGAAAGTGCAAGGCTGAACGTATTGAAGGCAAATTAAATTTGTAAATTTTGTGGAGAAATAAGGAATATTGTATTTTGGAGTAATAACGTGATTTCAATTGTAATTTTTTTAAGAGATAAGCGTAACTCAAAGTAATTTTACTTTGAGGGGGGGTAACTTTTTTTTACCAAGTTTTGCAAGAGCATCATTGTAAAAGTCAAATTTTGAAAGTTACCTTGTAAATTTGAGAAATTGACTAGAGCCAAGTGCAAAGCTCAGTCATTTTTCTCGTACTTCAATGACTATACGAGGGTCAAGGCCAAGCCCTGATAGATCGTGTTTTGTGCGTGGTGTGTTGTGTTGCCCATCTTGACATTTTTGTTCTGATTCTTGGTGCGAAGCTTCAACGCTACAATGTCTAAGTTGATTAATTTGTTTTCTGATACTGACAAACTTGAAGGCACAAAATCTTATAGAACATGGCACTGTCTCATCGAAAGCACTCTCATTTACAATGAATTATGGCAGGGTATATGTGATGGAGATATTAAGCCGAATAAACCCACAGATGCAACTGTACTAGCAAAATGGGAAGTTAAGAATACCAAAGCCTTAGCTCTTATTAAATCTTCTGCGAATGATGAAATGTATATCCATATAGAAAATGCTACAGATGCATGGTCTTCTTTGAAAACTTTTAAAGACCTCTTTGATACTTAGCCTAAATCAAAGAAAGTTGATCTACAATTAAAATTGTTACAACAAAAATTCACTGAAGGAGATGATGTACTTGAATATATCTCAAGACTTAAGAATATTAGGCAGGAAATCATTAATGTTGGTTTTCCAGCAATAGATGATAGTTTCATGGTGACAATTGTAATTGCTGGACTTCCTTCTTCCTACACGCATTTTTTGGAGACTCTACAATTAACTGGGAGATTAGAGAAACTAAAGTTTGATGAGCTCTATGAAATATTGACCCAACATGATAAAACCTTTGTGAAGAAGAAGAAAGTTGGTGAAGATGTTTTTCTCACAGAGGCCAGTACTAGTAAATCATCAGCAGACAGTTCTCGAGGTAGAGGCAGAGGGAATCAAAATCAAGTAGCACATAATGTACAAAGTCGAGGCCAAAGCGAAAGCAGAGGAAACAACTTTAACAGAGGCAACAGTTCAGGAAGGAATAATTTTCAAGGTAGAGGAAACAACCAAGGAAGAGGCAATTTTAGGACAAGGAAATAATAATCAAGGTAGAGGACAATCTCAACATAGAATTCAAAGGAGAGGTAGAGGACAATCTTCAGGAAGAGGAAGAGACTTAAGTCAAATTGTGTGTCGAAGATGTAATAAAGTTGGCCATTATGCTGAAGATTGTCGAACATCTCTTAATAAAATTCCCAAGTTTTAGCAGCATTTAGCACAATTTTCAAATGATCAAGATGATGATAACTCAGAATATGTTTTTACTTCCTCACCAGCATCACAATTTTCATCGCATCTTAGAATTGATTATGAAGATGCCTGGATATTGGATTCAAGGGCAACTCAGCACATGACTTATCGACGTGATTTTTTTTGGAATTTTCAAGATTGCCAACTTAATTCCATTTTTCTTGCTGATGATATAAAACATACTCCTTATGTAAAAGGAGCAGTTAAAGTTTTTCTCCTTGGCATTGGAGAAAAAATGATTTCCAATGTATGGTATGTACCAAGTTTTAAGAAAAATTTTCTCTCTTATAGTCACGATTCGACAAGCAGGACATCAGGTGATTATGGAAGATGGTTTAGTCAAGATTAATTCAATCAAACAGAGTTTGAAAATTGTCATGACAGGTTATGAAGATGGAAAACTGTTACGGATGAAAGGGACAATTATTCCAAAGCATTCTGATTTTGCAGGAGCAGTGAGTATAGGTATTTCACCTGTAAGACTATGGCATGTAAGGTATGGACATTTAAATTTTGAGAGTATTTCTCAATTGTAGAAACAAGGAATGGTTAAAGGACTTCCCACTTTCAAAAGGGAAACTAGAAAATGTGAAGCTTGCATTTATGGCAAACAAAGTTGAGAAAGTTTTCCAACAAGTTCATGGTGTGCAAATAGGCAGCTACAACTAGTTCACAGTGATGTTTGTGGACCACTACAAACTTCATTTGGTGGTTGCAAATATTTCTTATTATTCATTGATGATTTTAGTAGAATGACTTGGGTTTACTTCTTGAAGAAAAAGTCAGAAGCATTTGATAAGTTTAAAATTTTTCGCCAACTTGTTGAAAATGAAGTCAAAGAAAAGATAGGTACTCTCACGACATATAATGGGGGAGAATTCACTTCAAATGAATTCAAAACTTATTGCAGTGAAAATCGCATAAGCCGACATCTTACTAATGTTTACACTCCACAGCAAAATGGAGTAGTCAAAAGAATGAATCGCACCTTGTTAGGAATGGCAAGATCCATGTTAAATTTAAAGAGGTTAAGTCCAACATATTGGGCAGAAGCAATACATACAACTGTCTACTTAAGAAACAGATCTCCAACTGCTTCTTTAGACGAAATCACACCTTATGAAGCTTAGTTTGGTTTCAAACCTCGAGTTAAACATCTTAGATTTTTTTTATCAGTATGTTATGCCTTATTTCCGAAAGAAAAATGAACTAAGCTTGACTCAAGAAGTTTAAAATGCACAATGATTGGCTATTCTAATGAGAAGAAAGGGTATCATCTTTTGAACAATGGAAAATTCATTGTGAGCAAGGATGTCATTTTTGATGAAACTGAGAGTAAAAGTGCTGAAGAAATTGAAAATCTTCTCCACAAATTAGAAACTAAGGGCAGTAAAAGAAATGGAAAAATGCAAATTCAACCAACTTCACCAAATTGGTATGAACTTGATTTTCCTTCCTCTGAAGATGAGTCATCCAGTCCATCTACATCAACAACATCATCTGGGTCTTCTAGCAGTTCATCCACATCTCCAAGTAGCAGCATTTCTTCTGACAGTGATTCTCCAGATTCTTCACCTGAACGAAGAACATCAGTTTATATTAATCCTCTTTACAATGATGGAGATTTTACAGAAGCGCAAACAAGTGAGCACCAACTACTGAAATGGGCAGTTCAACTTTTGAAAGATGTAAAGCCTGATGAGAAAAATAAAACAGGCACCAGAAGGGCACATAGAAGTGAAGGCAATTTTGCCTTGACAGCACATGATTTTACTAAACCTTCCACATACAAAGAAGCAGTAAAACATAAAGAATGGCAACAGGCTATGGTTGAAGAATATCAAGCAGTAATTGATAACAACACTTGGAAACTTGTTGATTGCCCATCAAATGTTAAACCCATAGGATGCAAATGGGTTTATAGAATTAAGTATAATCATAAGGGAGAACTTGAAAAGTATAAAGCACGAATTGTTGCCAAAGGTTTTGCATAGTAGGAAGGCATTTATTATGAGGAAATTTTTGCTCCTACAGCTAAATGGAACACCATCCAATTAACACTAGCATTGGCCGCTCAGAAAGGATGGAAAGTTCATCAAATGGATGTGAAAAGTGCTTTTCTCAATGGGGATTTACAGGAGGAAGTGTATATGACCTAACCGCCAAGTTTTGAAATTGAAGGACAAGAACATAAAGTCTGCAAATTGATCAAGGCTTTATATGGATTAAAACAAGCTCCCCGAGCTTGGTATGCAAAAATAGATGAATACCTTAAGAAAGTTGGTTTTCAACGAAGTGAATCTGATGATACTTTGTGTGTGCGACAACAGGGAAAATATCTCGTAATTCTTGTTATGTATGTAGATGATTTGATCATTACTAGCAACCATGATGATCATATTGCACAGGTGAAAAAGGAGTTACATGCAGGTTTTAAGATGACAGATTTGGGATTACTTCACTACTATCTTGGAGTTGAAGTCTTCCAATGTCCACATCATATTTTCATTTCTCATAGTAAGTATGCAGCAGAGGTTCTTCAGCGATTTGGCATGCAGGATTGCAAGCCTGTACTCACCCCCATGGAGCAAAACTTGAAACTTTCAAAATTTGAAGGGGGGAAAAGGTGGACAGTACAACTTACAGACAGTTGATTGGCAGCTTGATTTATTTGACAAATACTCATCCTGATCTATCTTATGCAGTCAGCATTCTTTCACGTTTTATGCAGGAACCATGAGACAGCCACTGGAATGCAGCCAAAAGAGTTCTTTGATATATCCAAGGAACAAAAGATTTTGGTCTTCTTTACACAAAGACTAAAAATTTTGTACTTGGTGGATATTCCAATGCCAACTTTTCTGGAAGTATTGATGATCGAGCATCAACATCAGGTTATTTAATGAACATGCGATCATCAGCAATATCTTGGAGTTGTAAGAAACAAGCTACAGTGGCCAATTCTTCAGCAGAAGCAGAGTACATTTCAGCATGTGAAATTGTTTGGTTGCGCAGAATTTTGTAGGACTTGGGCATTTCTCAGGCAGAAGCTACATCATTATTCATTGACAGCCAGTCAACCATCAAACTTGCCAAGATCCCAGTTTTTCATTCAAAGACAAAGCATGTGGACACCAAGTATCATCATATCAGATCTCTCATTGCCAAAGATGTCCTCAAGCCAGTTTATTATCCTTCCAAAGATCAGATCTCCGACATTTTCACAAAACCACTTGGCAGAATAAAATTTACTAAGTTCAGGGATGAACTTGGTATCTGTTGTAATGTATCTTTGGATCATAGGGGGGAAAGTTAGATGATCCAAAAATACTATCTTATCATAGGTTATAAAATTATAATAAAATAATTATTAATTTATGATATTAAATTAATAATTATTATTCTAGAATGTTTAATTATTTAGAATTAGTATATTGTTGTAACTAGATATGACTCGCCAAACGTGTCGTATCTTAGGCTCTATTTTAGGAGATTTGTTAACTAGTTGGTTTGAATAGCATTTACTGTAAATGGACACTTGTTATTTAATAAGTGATCCATAATTAGGGGTAGTTAGGACATGGAGCTTATAAATAGCTCATTGCAAGAGTGTTTCGATGTTCAGGTGTAAACTCTTGCAAAATCAATTATGTAATTCTTATTTTTTTATTAATAAAATTACGTGTCTGAGGACACTTCTTCCATTATGAGGTCGATGGATGACACCTTGCGGCCCTTCACCAAATCGTTCGTGGTTGTCTATTTGGACGACATCCTCATCTTCAACAAGAGTTGGGAGAAGCACTTGCAACACATTCGATAGGTCCTTCAAACCCTACGACAACACAAACTATGTGCCAACATGGAGAAATGCACCTTTGGCATGAACCAAGTCTAGTATCTAGTTTACATCATAGATGAGCAAGGCGTCCATTTGGATTCGGCTAAGATCCAAGTCATTTGAGATTGGTCATCCCTGACCACTCTAACAAATCTTCGCATCTTTTTAGGCCTTGCAAATTTTTATCATAGGTTCGTGTTGGGATTCTCCCATATCACTTTCCCTTTGAGTTAGATTACCAAGGACAGAGCGAAAGCAAAGTTTTCCTGGTCCGAGTCCCAATAGAAGGAATTCGTTGAACTAAAGCACCACCTCTGCTCTGCACCTGTACTCACATTTCTAGACCTGCAGCAACCATTTGAAATTGAGACAGACGCCTTTGACTATGTTATTGGTGCAGTCCTTACCCAGCATGGGCATCCAATGGCCTATCATAGTGAGACACTTTCTGACTCAATTCGGAAGTACCCCACCTATGATCAAGTATGGATTCTATCGTGTAGGCTTCTTGACAATGGAAACATTACATTCTGGGGAAGGAGACAGTCATCCACACCGATCTTCGACCTCTTCAATTTATACAGACAAAAGGGAAGTTGCAAAATGATTATCCTTAGAAGTGGTCTACATATCTGCAACAATTCCACTTGAACATTAAATACAAAAAGGGAAATACCAACCATGTTGCAGATTGCCTCAGTAGGCCCCTAGTTGTAGCATTGACTAATGTTCTCAACTCTTGTGGCCACGAGTCCTTTGGATGGTCGCAACTATACAAAAATGATCCAGAGTTTTCCACCACATACGAGATGCTAGTGGATGGCAAACAAGTTCCTGATTTCCACCTCCAAGATGCATTATTATGCTACTTGGGCTACCTTTGTGTTCCTTCAAGAAAGTGTGCCAAGCTGATTTGGGAGGTTCACTACAGTCGTGTTGCAGGACAAACTGGTGTGGAGAAAATTGTGATCATACTCCAGAAGTACTTTTATTGGCCAAAACATTGACAGGATGTTGAAAAATATATTTGAGCCTACACTACCTATACCATTGCCACGCCAACCATCAAGAAGCAAGGTTTGTACACTCCTCTACCTACTCCCAGCTAGTCCTAAGAATCTATCTCCATGGACTATCTTTCTGGCCTCCCTTCTACCAAGCATGGTAACAACAGTGTATTTGTGGCCATGGATAAATTTCTAAAATGACTATATTAGCAGCCTATAAGAAGAGTATCACAACAGAGGACACTACCAAGCTCTTCTTTGAACAGGTATGGGTACATTTTGGGATCTCGCAGACCATTATATCAAATCAAGATAGCAAGTTCCTAAGCACAGTCTGGTCTAGCCTCTTGACACTATTGGAGACCAAGCTCACCAAGTCGACTACATTCCATCCCCAGATTGATGGCCAGACATAAGTTGTCAACAAGATGATAGTGCAGATACTGTGCATGTACAACTCCAAGCATCCACGAACTTGGGATGAGATCCTTCCCTATGTGCATCATAACTATAACAGAGCTCTTCTTAGCTCGATTGGTCGCAGTCCCTTTCAAGTGGGTTTGGGATTTCAACCATTGTGTATGATTGATGTTGTAATGCCTCATGCGACTACACAAACAAAATCCACACATGTACAGTCTAAGGCTAATAAAGAAACCAGGTTTATTGAACGCATCCAACACATCCTCTATTAGGTTCATGACATATTGGAGAATTCCAATGCCATGTATAAGCAGTGACATGATCAACATTGAGTGTCGCATAAGTTTCAAGTGGGCAACAAAGTTTGGTTGCATTTGCAGAAAGAATGCCTTACTAGAGCCCATCATAAGCTCAGGCCACTCTGATATGGGCCTTACACCATCACCAAGGCTATGGGTGATCACGCTTTTGAGCTTAGCATTCCCCCATTCCTTGGCCTGCACCCAATATTCAATGTGGACTGCCTTTGACCATACTTTCCACCATTACTAGACACATTAGACATTACAGAACAACTCACACCAACAAAGATAAACCCATACTGCAGATACTAGGCCACAACTAATGGGATCATGGACACACAGATCAAGAACACTTGCCAACATAAGGTCCAACTATATCGAGTTGTCAAAGTTGCCAACTCCTGCACCAAGGCAAGTGGCTCACCAAGGACCAAGTTCAGCAGATGTTTCCCCATCTCATGGAGGCACTCAATGCAATGGGAACCATTGCTTCCTAAGGGGGGAGGACTGGTCCAGGTGGATATTGGTGGCCACCCACCTATTCCATTTAGACCCCCACCATTGTTTCTTTCAGCTTCCTTAATTAGAGCACAATTTACTATTTTTGGCAGTTTTTCGTGTCCTAAACTTCTAGAGCCGTTTTGAGGCCCTAAACAATGTTTTTTTAGAAAATGGGAAAATGTGGGTATTTAACAATTTTTAGTTGAAAGTTTTAGTCCTCGGATAGATATTTCTAACGAGGTGTCATATGCATCAAACAAAGATCATATGCCAAATTTACGACCTCGAGAAGTTGATGTACCAATTTACCCCAACGGGGTCCACAGACTTGGCGCTTCATCTCCTAGGGTTAGATGTTTGGATGTTTATGGTTTTCCATTGTTTATCAATAATAAATATGCCTTGAAGCTTCATTGTAACACAGTTCAGAAGGGATGTAAGCACCGCATCTCTTCTTAGAGATAAGCTATCATCGCTCGAGCTAGTTTATTTCCATTTTGCATGTAAACATTTTTCAGTATTTGTTATTAATGAATTGAAGTTTTATTTTCATTGTATCTCTTATTTTTTGTTTATATATGTATTTCATTTCGTTCCTTCATAAATTTGGATCAACTCCAACCTTTGAACTTCTTGGTCTCTATATTTGAACTATTTATCATTTCTTTCACCATACAAATCGATACCACAAATCTTCCATTATAACAAGGTTTTCCATAAGCCCAAGCCAAAAATATTTGCTACAAATACATCTCCTTGAAGCAAACAAATTCTTATTTATAAGCAACATAAAATATACAATGATACATACACACACATTTAACATAGAGATTTTACCATGAAAAATTAAACTTGGAAAAACGAGAAAGATTTTTTGAGACATTATTTCTTTACAATGTTATAATACAATATGTATGTCTTGGCATCCAAAAACCACCAATCCACAAACCCTAAATTAGAATACAACCATAGTTCCCTAATCAAAATTACAAAACCATGTGCAACAAAATTGCTAATAGTGAAATATGTGTGCCACAAAATACCAAAACATACATAAAAAACCACCCACTTTTTTTTTAAAGGATCCACCCCTTATAACTCTCTTGGATCGGGGGGGTTACTACCCCTTTTGTGATCCCACCATTCCTCTCAGCACAACAAATCATGCATACAACTAGTTGTGCAAAGAATATAATGCACATGCAACAATTTGACTTAAAATACTTGATAGATAACATGATTAGATACATTAAAAAAACTTGGAAACTATTTTCAAATAACCAAATCAAATGTAACACACACATAGGCACATGAGATTTGATCCCTCTTAACACTTTTAGATCCAGAGTTAAAATGGATCTATGTTGATTTATAATAAATTAATTCTAATCATTAAAATTAATGGTAATTTTTGTACAAAATGAAAGATCCAACTTTCTCTTTTTTGGTTTGATGATATATATAATTTCCTTTTTGTTATAAAAATTTACGCTTTTTTGAGACCACTTATTGTAAAGAGTTATAAAGGCTCATTAAAGAATTTTGACATTTATATTAAATTTTAAAAATTCCAACTAAAAAGAATATTAGGATTTTTTTAAAATCTTGTAAAACGTTTAAATAATTATTTAAAAATGTGAGAGATAAAACTATCTTACTCATTTGTTAAGGTATTTATCAAAATCTAGGTTTTTTTTGGGGCAAAATCTTGATTGGTGAAATAGGTAGATTTGTTTAGACATAACCTAAAGAAATTTTCTTCATAAAATATATCCATTAATTTTATTTTTATGAGAAAATTCCATTTGTAG
This sequence comes from Pinus taeda, assembly GCA_000404065.3. Taxonomy (NCBI): domain Eukaryota; kingdom Viridiplantae; phylum Streptophyta; class Pinopsida; order Pinales; family Pinaceae; genus Pinus; species Pinus taeda. Next base: position 50,089 of record APFE031550201.1, read on the forward strand.
ATGTTGATGCACATTCTTACTAGCTATTGCAAAGATTGGCTCATGACAAAAAGAGAAATCAAAAGAGTGACAATGTAGTAGTCTAAAACATGGGTTGTCCCTAAAAACCCAAAATATAGCATAGTATAAGTCTCATTGCAATTAACATCTCAAAACATTAGTAACTTGGAGAGATATCAAAAAGAGATATGTGTCATAGTATTAATTTAGCTGGAGCTAACGTTTCATGAAAATATTTTGAAGTGGCGTCTTAAGATTTTTCTTGTATTTTCTAGTTGTCTCTATCCAACGCTATTCCAACTTTTGAGAGGTCGTTAGCTTCTATTCCTTTCCTAATATGCATGTTCAATGGAGATCTGGGTAAAAAACATAAAGAACCAAATTATACTTTGAAAAAGAGATTGAAGAGTGTAATTTTGAAGAGAGTAGACTTCATTTATCCAATTGATGACCAGTTGAAAGTCTCCAAAAATATGAATCTTCTAAATTCCTTTTTCTTTCTCTAGATGTATGAGAAGTTTAAGACCCATGAGTTCTACAAAATTGTTTGTGGATGGTCCCAAGCTTGTCAAAAAAGATATTTACTGAGAGGTAGATAAGTGGATGATCCCTTCCCCTCCCCCCATCAAAGGGTTTCCTTATGTCGCACCATAAAAAAAAACCCTTGGCTAGTTTTGATTGATCTACAAATCAAGGCAGGTTTAAGGGGGAGAAGAGTGATCAGTGCAAGGATAAGCCTCCATTATAGCCAAGGTTTAAACAATTGTATGCAAGGGAGAGGATGTGCCAAATATTTCTTTGGCCACATAACAGCAAACCAATTTTGTAATGCCTTCCCCTACCACTGTGAATTAATCCCAATAGCCTTTTGAATTCCCTTCCTCACTTATTTGGAAAAAAAGGAAATTGAGCACGAGATGAGTGTTGGTATCTTCCTCTTAGCAACACATACAACACCTCCCTCGATTATGAAAATATTATTTTTACAAGTTGTCCTAAGTGAAAGGTTTATCATGAAGCAAAAACCACATGAAGTTTTTTGTCTTGGTTAGGCATTTCAATTTCCATTTTCCCCACCAAGAAGTAGGCTCGAGGTTGATTTCTTATGCATGAATGATGTATCCTACCTTTAGAGCATAAGCACCGAAAGGGTTAGGTGACCAAATAATATGATAATTTGATCCATCATGACAAAAAAACATTTTAAATGGATTTGATATAAGAGTCCCAGATATGTGGGAGGTTATCTTCTAAATGTAGATCCCTGCTTCATAACCAAAGGATGTGCTTAATGATATGATCATAACAAGATTTAGTTAGTAGAAAACATCTTTATTGAATCTCTAATGAGCATGGGAGAGAGGAGACACTAGTTCTAACACCCTATCCATGGGTCTTTTCCAAGTAGGACCTCTGAGCCATCCCCAACACATTAGATCAACCATCTTTCAATGAGAGGAAAAGCTTGAATAATGGCTTTCCAAATAATGGATCCATTTGTAGATTTCTTCTCGAGTTCCTTGGTCTAGTCTAAAAATGGAGATATATGAGAAGTATTTAGCTTTAGTTTCCTAAGCCCAGAGTCCACTACCTTGGATGAGTCTCCATACACTCTTTACTACTGGTGCTTTTGAAAACATGTATATGTTCTTTAGAGCCCAACCCCATCGTCTTTAGCTTAACCAACTTCTTCCAAGAAACAAGAATGATTAATTTCTTCTCCTCACAACCTCACTTAACCCAAAGAATTTGTTACCAACAACATTGATAATTTCTATGCCAATACACTATAATAAAACATTACTATAACCGTAAACATCTCATTCATTTTTATCACACTAAAATATTAGCATCAACCCCCCATTATTTAACTTAGATTATCAGAGCAGCCTTGCCCAAACAAAAAAAACCAACCTAACAACTTTAATTAAAAAAAACATGACTACAAGTTAAGTCTTTCTTAACAACTAATCACCACAACTTTTGGCATTTAAATTACCCTATAATCCTTAATGTTTATCATTAATTTCATTCCCTTCATTATGACCTCCACCTTTTTTTAATTTTCTCTCTTATTTCTTAGATGTTATACACTCATATTTTACAACTTCATAATGTTAATATCCTCACCAAATTTATAAGATCATATTTTATTGATAATTAGATGATTTTACTAAGTTAGTTATATATATATATATATATATAATTAGATTGGTTAAAAATCAAAGGTGGCAAAAATCTATCCATAAATGTAGGATGACTCACCATAATTAGTTAAGAAAAATCACTCCATCTAAAATAACTTGTTGGTGGTTTGTAAGGGGGTAGACTTTCACTAGTTAACCAATTACCTTACATCCATAGAATATGAACACTTGGCTAATCAAAGATAGTTTTAGGTATTACTCCAAAACTAAAAATCAACCTAAATAATCCTTGGTGATCATCACTAAAACTATCTCCAATGAAATAATATATTTTTTAATAATAATTAACCTTAACCCCATATATGAAATCAAATTCTGTCCATACGTGCAATTTAACCTATACCTAAAAGAAATAGCTTTTCACACCCACTTACCTTTTTCTATAATAATCCTCTTAAATAATTATCATTTAATTTCTTACTATTAAATCTTTAATTTAATATTATCCATGGTTTAGTTTTTTCAAGGAAAAAACAATAATTCAATTATTAGTTACTTAATCCATTCTCAATTGATATTTTTTATACCTTTTTTTTTTTCTTTTCTTTATATGTGGTTCATGATCCTTGGAGATCAGTGAACACATTCACGGAATAATTGTACCAGTAAGATCTACCCAAAAGGATCACTTCCTGTTGGTTCAACCACAAATCCTTACCCCGAAAGTGTCGAGAGAAATGAACCCATGACCTCTCAATAGAAAATGTACTTTAACGAGAAATCGACCAACTAAACTAACCCTAAGAGCTACCTTTTAATTTTTCCTATATCCATTTCATTGATATAAATTTACAATTATTTTAATCACAAATTTTTTTCACAACTAAGCCAAGCCTGCCTTGGGGCTAATCCCAATGTTGGAAGAAACAATAATTTGTTCACCAGTGGGACGTTAACACCAATTCCAGTACCACTCCCAATGAGTTTTGAACCTGAGTTGAGGGTAAACACCAAACAAACCAACTAGTTTACACATCATGGGTTATTGCGCCTTTACAACTCAATATGGGGTGAGTTGAGCATAAACACCAAACGAACCAATTGGTTTACACATCATGGGTTATTGCAGCTCTACAACTCAAAATGGGGTAGATGTCAAGCCTGAATGTTTAACATCTAACATTTAACAAATTTAATCTAATGTGAATGTCGGTCCTAATTAAAAATTGACATAATTATTATGTATAAACAAAATATAAATTCAACATTGGTCTTAGGAAGTGGAATTTATATGTAGGTTCAATTAAGAAATAATAATAATAGGTCAAATGTAATATTTGTCTAGTATGGTGGAGATGTTGTAGTGTAAACATTTAAAACTTGACTCAATAATTAATAATAAAATCAAAGGTAATTAAAATAATAGAATTCAATTTGTTATATTTTAATTATGGTTTGGAGGGCAACTTAACCCCTCCAACTCAAGTTAGAAATTATGCTCTCCAAAAAATTGCATAAATAATTGGTCAATGCTAAATCAATAATGGTTGATAGAAAAATCATCTTATAGTGTTTCTTTAGTAGTAACTAATAAATTGCTATGTGAAGTGCATAAGTAAATTGCCTTGCATAAATTTGGTGGGTAGTAATAGCCACAATTTTACTCCTACAAAAGTGTTGAAGAAAAATAAATAATGGTGGGAAGTAACTACTGTAAGTATATTTTTTACATCTTATTCCTATCCATTTTTTTATGCAAAGACTTGCTTAAATTATGGTGGGAAGTAATTTATGGTAGATATGTATTTACTTAAGTATAAGTTATTTTCAAGTATTTTATTTTTGGATGGTTTTCTTGCAAAGCTTACGAATGAAAAATCACTACACAAATATCTAAAAATCATGCATGAATGTTGCAACAATATCCATTAATTATGGCATAAAATATGTAAGGAAATTATCCACATGGCAATATATTGTGCAAAGGTTGCAATAAGACCTTCAATTTATGGTCCCATCAAATGCTTGATTATCTTTAATAATGTTGAAAAATAAATATTTATTTTCAAAGTTTAACATTATAATTTGCATTGATCAATGCTAAATTAGATCAATAGACAAATAGATTGTTAGATTCTTGCCTTGATAGACACTAATAATGATTCAATAACCATATTTAAATTTAATTAATAAGCACATAAAAACCTAATACTTACAATAAGCTTACAATATAATAAGTTTCTTAACCATGGATATCCACCCCCACTTTACCATGGATATTATTAACTTGTAAATATGTTTTGCTACAATACCATGGATTATCAATCCCACCGTTCCAAAAAACATAACTCATTTCACAATAAAAATAATAAATAAAAATAAAAACTAAATAAATAAATAATATATATATATATATATATAATATATATATATATATATATATATATATATATATATAATTATATATATATATATTATATATATTAAAATAATATATATATAATATAAATTAAATAAATTAAATAAATAAATAAATAAATAAAAGTGAAATATTTAAGACATTACATAGAGTGAAAATTATCCATCATATGGGTAGAGGGGGGAGAGAGAGCATGGAGAGAAGGGGGGGGAGATAAGGAGAGAGGGGAGGAGATAGTGACAGGGCTAGAGGATGGAGAGAGAGAGGAGGGGAGGGAGACGAGAGTGGGAGAGGGAGAGAGAGATGGAGTTGAGGGAGGGAAGAACAAATACATGGGGAGATAGAGGTAGAGAGAGAGGGAGTGGCAAGGGAGATATGGAGAGAGAGGGAGAGAGGATATGAGGAAAGATAAAGAGAAGGAGAGGAGAGAGAGAGGGGGACAAAGAGATGGAGGGGGGAGAGAGAAAAAGAGGAGGGAGATAGTGATAGAGTTGGAGGGTAGATAGAGAGAGAGATGGGGGGAGAGATAGAAGGACGTGGGATAGAGAGGACTTAAGGGAGAGGAGAGAGGGAGGGAGAGAAAGAGAGGGAAGAACAAAGACATAAAAAGATAAGGTGGAGAGAGAGAGGGAGTGACAAGGGAGAGATGGAGAGAGAGTGAGTGAGAGAGAAGTGTTGAACTGGTAAATCCCCTCTGCGGACAGAGGCGATCCCACTAGCCCAACACGGGTCTAGCAACAATCACACAATGCTAACACGCAGGTTCCTAATTGCATAAATCAGAGATCGATGATGATGGTCTACCTGGATTCCAACGCTAGTAGTTGTAGAAGAATCGACGCTCCCGTTCCTTTGCTCTGGCTGGTCAACATCCCGCACCGATCCACGTGAACGGACACCTGCCATGCAAAGAACGACTACAAATACAAGCATAAAATCCAATATGTGCAATTATATATCAGTCAGAAAAGATATAACTCAAATACCATTATAAAGACACATGAGTGGAACCATAATGATAGTCGTCTATTAATGAGTAAAAACAGAGAAAGATTACAACCAAGGTTCTGACGTTGAACCTCTTCTGATTGGGCGAGCAGCTATATACGCCTTGCAAACACCTTTTCTCTCTCAATATTTTGGCAGCATAACCTCCCTATACTTTACAATTCTCACTATCACTCCAGCATTACTTCAGCACTCACAATGACTCTAGCAAAAACTAGATGGTTTAATGCATGAGGATGGCCATTTATAGATGGAGAAGGGAGGAATATACATTGTACCAGGACGCCTATTGAGGATTAGCATTATCCCTGAAAAGCCACTGAACTTAGTTTTCATGGATAAAAAGATGACACTCGACCTCTATCATGAGGATTTTTCCCTTAGATAACTCCATGAACAGAGAGGAAAAAACATATGAGTGCGCGCTGGCCAAAAATCATAACCAAATTTAGGTGGCGCGGCTGTTGCTCTGGGACAGAGCGCCAATGGACGCGCCTTCTTTTAAGGGACTGAGTCATTGGTGCGGGTAAGACACTATGAACCCGCGCTAATGGAAAAAGGGCACTTTTTAGGGATAATTTGCAAAAGGTGTCTTCAAGGAATATGAAGTACATACTCAGGGGAACATAATACAAGTGTTTTTAGGTTATGTCACTGGTCACAGGTCCATAAATGTGTCCTCCAATGTACGAAAACAAGGATAACAGGGATGGTGACCAACGGTGACAAATTATTGTGTAACAGATGCCCCCTAAAGCATGAGGCCCGAGAGAGAGAGAGGGGTGAAATGCTTTACAAGAACATATATAGCTGCCGTCGAGAATCTGCATTGAGAGATACAGCATGATAGTTCACAGACATGATATATGTGGCATGGTCGTAGCCATCCATAAAGAGTACATGATGATCAAGATCCGTAGTATGGACGCAGCCATTTGGTTAGGATCAATGAATAGACTTAGGTATGGTCGCAGCCATCCAGTGAAAGAGTCATGTATCAAAATCATGCTTGGATTACAACAGACACAATCCAGGGTCTTGCACTCCACCTTGACCTGAACATAAGTACAAATTCAAGCATGTGAAAATGTGAGCTGAATTCAAACATGCATGAACATCGTCTGATTACCAGCCAATGATGAAAGCTGTTAACAAACGCGAGAGGTACCACCAATAATGACAATGGTCCTCAAGGTACTATAGGTACAGTCTACGGCGTGTGAATGAATGAGCCGATGTCGAACACTCGTAGAGTCATCCGATCGGAGGCCAATGATGAAAACCTCGCGTCGAACACGAAGAACCTGCCATTGAGGCATGCAGGCTCCAAGGTACCAGAAGGGAGTCTCTAGGTCACTTTCCTGGATAATGAACTGAAGTCGACAGGAAGTGATCTTCGTCGAAGGTGGGCCATAATGTTTCCCACATCATCGACACGAGACGGGAAGAGACAATTTTGTGAATTAAGATTTATGAACTATCAAACAAAGGTGGTTTCTTTCAGAGGTCAACTTCTCTTGAACATATCGGTGGCACGACAGTGGAGTTGGCAGTATTTGACATCAATGGATCAGAGGTCATGATGACGAGGCAATGAGCAGATGAGAGGTCAAATAGAATTACCCAAACCCACGGAGGCAAGTGACAGATCAGATGAGATATCCCCACCCCAACACGAAAGCAGAGAAGTGCCATGTTCAAGAGTGACATACTGCCGACACGACAATGATTATGGTTCCAAAATTTTCTTTTTTCCCCCACCATTTCTGGTGAGTACCCCAATTATTTTTAACAAGCTTGATGGGGATAGCAAATGCTTGTAGTATAATTTCAACCTTCGGTCGAATCCAACCTAGTAACAGTTTAACGAGCCCTAGGGAGGAGAAGCTCGAGTCTCGTCATGATGACGAGTCCAATGTCGTCAGGGTTTAACGAGTCCGACACAGGTAAAACTCGGAGTCTTTTTCATGTTTAGAGAGTCTGAAAAAGACACAGAAAAGGAAACTCCAAGGGTGTCCTTTTTCGTAAAGTTGTGTCTCTCGGGCCCGAAAAAGTATAAAATGATGCCTGAAAGAACCGCCCGATCATTACGACCGAGGAGTACTTTTCATGAATAGTGATTTTGACTTGAAAAAGTAGAAAAGCGATCAAAATCATGTCGTTTCGTAACCATTAACGAGTTTGAAACGACAAAAACCCGGTAATATTTTTATATTTTAACGGTCGATAAAAGAACTTTAAAAAGACCGCCCCTTAGTAACCGTTTAACGAGCCAAGAGGGATAACTCGACGATCTTTTCCTCTTTAAAAGGTCAAGAAAAGAGCTGAAAGAAGACCTCCATTTTTATTCTCTTTAGCGAGTCAAAAAGGAAAAAATACTCGGCGATCTTTTCATATTTTTATGAGTCAGAAAAGGGCTTAAAGGTGACTCGGGTATGGGTTCATTTTTACGCAAGCTTGAACTGTAGAGAACTCTGCTTGGATTCTGTTTCATGTTTACACAAGCTTGAAACGAAAAACTATGCTTGTTATAAGTTCGCATGCCCCCAGCATAATGACTCAATCCGAGGTCCATGCCCCCCAAGCTTCAGTCCATTGAAAAATGGGTTGAAGGTTGACAAAATGGTTTCACGTTTCATTGTTTTAACGAGGTTGACATAATGGTTATGAACTATCCTCGGATACAAGTCGTTTCATTATTTTAACGAGGTTGATACATTAACAAAACTATCCTCGAGACTCCTTATTGCATTTTTTAGGGAGCTTGACAGAGGGAAATGAACTATGCTCCACCCGATCGTCATCATAATGAACAGGAAGTCGGGGCTTCCAAGAGCGGCGCTCCCGATGGGAGGTCAATGTCGTGGAAGTCGGGACCCAATGCCCCCAGAACACTATGCACGATGGCGGTAGTGCTGGATATAGGCATGGGAGAGGTAGCCACATAGTTGACCTGCGGTGGGGCAGATACAACCGGTGGATGAGAACCAGGAGGGGGTGACAACTGCACAGGGGGCACCGGGGTACTAAAGAACGATAATTGATCGATAGTTACAATCCTTCCATCGTGTGGAAAGCAAACCACACGGAAAAGTGAAGAGACGAGGGCCCCCATGGCATAAATATAGTCACGACCAAGGAGAAGATGGAAATCTAAAGCACCTTGGGTAACCAACACGTCTATATAGATGGTTTTGCCTCCCAAAGTAATAGGGAACTTCGGGAGGACTCCTAGAGATGGACATGCTCCGCCGTCGAAAGCTAACAGATTCTGTGTGACGGTCCTGAGCTGCGGGGAACCTAGAGCTTGCCAAGTAGTGTACGACATAAGACTGACCGATGCGCCTTCATCCAGAACAGTGCCAGGTATTGCCTTATCATAGGCAAGTACTGTAATCTGGAAAGGCACATGGGATGGAAGGCGGAAAGTAGTCAGGTGACGCCAGTCGAAGGAAACGACTGAACTACTTGGTGGGGGAATCGTATGATTTCCCCCCTGCTCTAGAGGAACCGAAGAAAGACCCTCTGAGTCAACAGGGATAAGAGGATCGCTTTCGGACTCAGGAGAATCTGATGAGACGAGAAGAACATGATCATGACGCTCTTCTAGAACAGGGTGGTCGAGGGGTGGTGAACCCGATTCGACACGCTCTCTGACCAATGGTTGGTCTGGAACAGGCTGGGCAGAGCCAGGTTCAGGAAGAGGAAGCTGGACAAGAGAGGAGTGTAAACCAATCTTGTGGTCAGCAGGAGGACGATCTGCAGCTACAGAAAGACGCTAATATCCAGTGGGGAGTTGGGGTGAGGGAACTGCAAGTCTTTCCAAAATAGTGGAGGCTTGATCCATGAGTGGACAAAGGTGAAGGGGATGATTGCCTTCACAAAGTTTGCAGGGGAATCGAATCTTCCCTTTTCCCTTACCACTTCCAACTCATGAGGTAACATCGCCGTAAGCTTCAGTGGACGATGAGGGACGTGCCGGATCGCGGGACCATACTTCTAAGACCCTGGGAATACCAGGACAATCACGAAGAAGATGGTCTTCCTTGCATAATCGACAAGGAAACTTAACCTTCCGCGAAGGAGTGGGAAGGAGTCCGACTTCTGATGTCTGTGATGGAGCAACAGTTGTGCTTGTAGTCGCTATTGTGCTTGTAGCCTCTCCCTTAGGAGACTTCTTCTTCTTGGTCTTCTTCTTCTTCTTCTTAGCCACCTGGTTACTTGAACCGAGACTTTCACCAGGCGAAGTACAAGAAGGAGACGTAGAAGTAGGCGTCGAAGGAGAGAGGTCCACCTTAGGTTCAACATGATGTTGAGCAGATGGAGGGATTGATGGAGTATCAGCCGACACGGTAGGGACCAAAGAGGTCGAAAAAAACCAAACAGGCAACCCGACTGTTAACCCTGGAAGGGATAATGTCGCCATATAAGGAGCACCAACATTCCCAAGAGGAGGGAAATGACTAGGGTTCCCATCAGGAGGGGAACTTAGGTTGGTAAACCCAGGAAAAGTTGCCATAG
>APFE031550201.1:80680-99535 GCA_000404065.3 Pinus taeda
CGACCCGATCCTCACCAGCAATTTTTGGCAGGAACTCTTCAGAATACAAGGCACTCAACTAAAACTCAGTACTTCCTACCATCCGCAAACAGATGGTCAAACTGAAGTAGTCAAAAAATGTCTAGAAACCTACCTTAGGTGTTTTACTTCAGAAAACAACACCTTTGGGTACAGTGGCTACCTCTGGCAGAATGGTGGTATAACACCAACTATCATGCCACCACCAAAATGACTCCATATGAGGCAGTATATGGTCAACTCCCACCTTCACCTACTTCATATATCAAGGGCTGCTCAAAAGTACAGGTAGTGGATCAACTCCTACAACACCGCGCAACTATGCTAGCCCATCTTCGAGAGAATTTCATCAAGCTGAGAACCGCATGAAGCAACAGGTAGACCAGCATCGCTCAGAGCGCCAATTTCAAGAAGGGGATCAGGGCTTTTTACGGCTCCAACCATATAAGAAAACATCACTCAAAGACAAGGGATGTCAGAAACTCTCTCCCAAATTCTACGGACCCTATCAAGAACTTCAACGCATTGGAGAAGTGGCCTACAAGTTGGCCTTGCCACCTACTGCAAAAATCCATCCAGTTTTTCATGTCTCATGCCTCAAGAAAGTGATTGGGAGCAATTGCAGAATTCATACTAGTCTCCTGGAATTGGACGAAGAAGGATCCATCTGGCTTCAACCGGAACAGGTCCTCGACACACAAGTCAAGCAACTGCGCGACCGCATGATTAAGGAAGTCCTCGTCAAATGGAAAGACACATCTCCAGAAGATGCAACTTGGGAGCCAGCCACTATTCTGTAGCAGTTTCCGCAGCTTCAGCCTTGAGGACAAGGCTAGTCTTAAGGGGGTGGGCATGTTAGGGTCCCACCCTAACCCCTTATCTATGTAATGGGACCACGTCATAGTCAAGAGTCAATAAAGCCCATATTAATAATGGTAAGTGGTTAATCCGCAATTAATAACGGAACCACAGTTAGTTGCAAATGGGCCGTAGTATTAGATAGATGGTATTAGTAATACGCGGTATTGGCCCGTGGTATTGCACGTAGGAGTCATATATAAAGGATAGAAACTCCCTGTGAGGAGCATCATGTCTTATTTTGTAATCAAGCTCTGCTCTATTGGAGGTTGCCCCCTCGAAGAGGCAAGTGAACATTACTCTCTGAATAATAAATTCATTGATATTCTGTGTTCTGGGTATCTTTTCTTCGCATATTCTGTATTCTGGGTCTCTTTTCTTCGCATATTCTGTATTTGGGTATCATTTGCAGGTTAAGAGCATAACATGCACTTCTCCTCAGAAGGGTTGCACTTCTCCCAAAATGCAACAAAACCCTCAATTTTCACAATTTTTTCTCCTACACGATTATGATTGAGAGATGCTTGAAATTTTAAGAGTGAAAATGAGTTAAAAACAACTCATATTACACTTTTAAACTTGAATTTGGAACCTTGACACTTTATGACCTTTGAAATTTGAAACTTGGTAACTGTATTGGCTTTCTTGAGACATTGGGTCTTTTTGGAACTCTGAACTACAACCTTTGGAACTTTGAAGTACTTATTACATTTGATACCAAAATTTATTGAAGAGACTTTCTTATTACCACTCCTCCTTTGCTAGATTTTATGCATGAAATGAGAGTTTTGGTGACCTTGAAACTCGAATGACCTAATGGAGACACTGAGTTAAATGAAGACCATGGTGACATGAATGAAATGATGATGATGATTTGTTCAATGATGGTACATCTAACTGAGTGATGGCAGTGACCAGACATGGAAATCTTGAAGGAGCAACAGTAGACCTAGACACACTATCTAGTGGACAAATTTATTCTGAAAACCTAGTGACATGATAAAATTTGACTTTGTGACACCTAACAAAACTTGGTAAAAGCATATTTTATCATTGTTGATAGGCAGAACTGACTGGCAATAACATTGGCTCCAGCTGGGGATGGCAGCTCCATGGAGGTGTCAAGAACATCGTAGTTCAAGTAGCCTTATTCATTGGGCATGGAGCCAAAATGAAAAGACTAAAATCAAATTGGAAACTGACTGACTAACTGACTTCGACAAATAATAAACAAAACAAACTAATTGAACTTACTTATGGTAACATACCATCAAGATCTTAGGGCCTTCACTTCGGGCTTTAAATCTTGATGATAATCACCCACCTACTGAAGATATATATAAACAATCATGTGTAATGATCCCTCCAGTGTAACCAATCCAGCAAATGGCTACTTACTTGAATCTTGGTCACACTTTCCTTGAGCAGACAGGAAAAACAAAAGCTAGGCCACTCCAAGTGTCCACTGAATATGTGTACATGATCCATAACTATAATAAAACTCCTATCCCTTGATGACTGTAGCAACTTAACAAAAGGAACCTGAAACTTGTGAATGACTACCTTTTCTTGATGATCAACAACGAGACAAGAATATTCTTCATTCTCAATCGGAACAAATGTTGACTGTAAATTTTTGGATGAACTTTGTAATGAGACTCCTGATGAACAAGACAATGAAGCCAACTACCTCATCAAATTCGTGTCATCTTTGTTTTGAAGCTCACAGTTAACTAATGGAGAAGGACTTTGACTACAAACATCATCCACAACATCATCTATTGGATCAAGGAGAACTTGAGAGGAGTGTTGCAACTTGTCATACATTGGTTCCAATGTGATTACATGATTTTCTATAAACTCTTCATGTTCTACACTTTCGGTTGCATTTTCAAGTTGAATGTTGCTTGATAATGGTGATTTTGGAATGAAAAAAGTTTTATATTACAAACAACATTCTCAACAACTTCAGGAGAAGGTTGCCAATTGTTGTTAACTTGCTTATTTTCTTCCTTGGTAACCTTATAGTTTACTCTTATTATTTCGAAAGAAGAGAAACACAAAGGTAAGGAGTCTTGGTTAAGAATTTCATGGTCTTCTCTGTGCTCAACATCAAAATGAAAGACTGCTGATTTCTAATCTTAGGAAAGTTTTCTCTCAGTGATTGAAATGAAGTAAAACATAAAGGCAAAGACCTTTCACTTAATTTGAAATTTTCTGGATTCTCTTCATTGTTGTCGTGATCGATATGCATAGGCTAAGTGCTACATCTGAGCTACTGTAATAAAACTTTTTCCTCCCAAAAACATGTCAGTGATTGCCTTGTAGAGTCAGCCTTTATTTCAACAACATAATCATCATCATACTGATCATACTTGGGTAACTCATCATTATAAGGAATGACATCAAACATACACATTAAATCAGGAGATTAATCCTCCATGGGTTGATATACATATCCATATTCATGACTTTCCATAAATGAATACATAAAACAATCATTTTTTGATCTATGGTAACTAGAATGAGTAGGATAATGGTTAGGGTCCACAATCTCTTCTTCTTCGGCAATAAGAGGGACATGGTGTTTTTGAACAACAAGTTTATCTCTCATGATGATCTTTTGAATCATTTTTTCCATTGTGCTTACCAAAATGTCGAGCTTCACTTCTGAATATGTCAAGTGTTCCTTCTCTATGTTCTCCCTCACTTCTTCTTTTAACTTTGACCTTTTAACCAACAAATTAGCTTCCACATCTACTGCATTGTCCTGCATTTCTTTGAGTGTTGTAGGGTTGCTTTCTCTCAATTGAAATTCCATTTCTGGATCAAAGGCATCTGGGTAGTGTCAAAGAGCTAAACCAGGTGGCAGTTTGATATCAGCAAGGATTGAATGGTATACTTGATTGAACCTCGCTGAAAATTGTTGTATTGTCTCTCCTGGTTGTCTTTCCAACTAATTATATTATTCTAAAATCAGAAAAGGATTTCTCTTGATCACCCATCTATCAAGGAATAATTTCACAAACTTATGGAAATCAAAAATGCTTGCAGCCGGTAATTTCCTTAACCATTTCTTGGCTTCACCTTGCAAAGATAGAGCAAAAATACTGATATTGAAATCATCTTCTTCAACCTCAAAAAGGTCAAGAAATTTTTCAAAATTCTAAATGTGTTTCTCAGTGATGATGTTACCATATTCTCCATCAAACTTGGGAAAATATTTGTAATAATTTTCAGGGAAATCATGTAATATAGGAGGTAAGATGAGTGGCTTGTATCTATCTAGAATTTTACAAGGTATAGGAGTATGTACATAAGCTATAGGATTAGTCTTGATCTCTTGAGGCTCATCAAGTTGAAGATGGTCATCTTACAATTCACAAGAAGGGTCTTGATCAAAATAAAAATTTGCATTCACAATCTTCAAAGGAAAGTAATCAAATGTAAGTGTAGGATCTTTTCTCAAATACAGTATACTCGGTAAAACCTTCTTGACAATCTCACGAAAAGAAAATAAATAATTTAAAATAAAGAACATGAAGTCTTGGATGAAAGGCCAATTTGAATACCTGGTCTTCCCATATTTTCCTTTCATTTTTTTGTTGGTAAGGTTCATCCTTCAGTGGAGTCTTTGAATTAAATGTGAAACTGATTTGGAGTCCCCAAGTGAATGATTACAGCCTTCATATGTGTTTGACCATTGTCCACCATCAACAATCAGATCTGATCCTTATCGTTCTTTCCCAGGGAAGATATGATCTCTCGTTTCCCACGGCAATGGCGCTAAAATGTTATCCCCAGCAACTGCCCAAGGTCGAGAAAGGTGGTCGAATGAGGTAACCTCAGACCAAGATTTTAATGTGGTAGCTAGCCCTACCAAACCAAAGAGGGCTCTCTATATGGAACTACAGGCAAAAGATTATTGAGATATAAAGTATTTTAGGCTAGATATGTTTAGATCAAGGTTTGATTTGATTTTGTTTGTTTGCTAGATGATGGCTTAGGTCTAGAGAGCTATGTCTAGGCTTTGAGAATCAGGTTTGTAAAGATGTAATGGAGCAAGGTAGGCACACACTTTATCACTTTAGGGTTGTCATTATGTATAAGGGAGATAGGTAGAGTTTCTAAATGAGCATGAGTCTCATGAATTCATTTATATCATAAGAAAAATGAACAATAATGTGAAAGCTTCTCCAAAACAGAGCATTACATGAATGAATTATGTTTATTATCTTAGGAAAGAAGCACATGAAACATGGAAATAGAAATGAAAGATACAATACATTCAAACTTATGATCATAGAAGGAAAAACACTAATAAAACACATATCATAGGAATCCCACTACAATAGCTACAAACTTTGTCTATTAGTTCTTGCTAAATTCTCAATTACACTAGCCTTCAAGGCTTAATTCCACTGTATCCAACCCTTGAAAATGATTACAAAAGGCCTCATATAGGCTCTAAAGTTGAAATCCTCCCTAGGAGGTCGAATTTTGAGTAAATAAAGTCAAATACACGAACCTATCTGATCACTACTACATACTAGGGAGGTTACTCAACCATTTCCTCTTTTATCTAACTATCACAAGATATTTATCCAAAGCATTAAATGGAGGATAAGACACCTATTTACCCATATGGAAACCCATTTACATTTACATTTGAACATTTACATTCATCCACTTTCACCTTTTGACATTCACAAAAGTCAAACTAGAAACTCTGAAAAATTACACAGTGAAAAATTTAATTAAAATCTCAGAAAATTGGAGAAGCGTGGCACCAAGTTTGAGGTCATTTTTAGGTGCCTTCCTGAAGTCAAAATTTAAATATGAAAGAACAGTAAACTAGACTTGTCTTTAGTTTCCAGAACATCTTGAATTTTTTAAAATGACCCATGGGAAGGCCTCCAAAAACTCATTCTCCCAAGGTGTCTCCAAAAGGGTCACACGAGAACCAGAA
Source organism: Pinus taeda (assembly GCA_000404065.3). Classification (NCBI taxonomy): domain Eukaryota; kingdom Viridiplantae; phylum Streptophyta; class Pinopsida; order Pinales; family Pinaceae; genus Pinus; species Pinus taeda. Next base: position 86,526 of record APFE031550201.1, read on the forward strand.
GGGTCACACCATGTTTGAGGCAATTTTTAGGTGCCTTCCCAAAGTCAAAATTGAAATCTAAAAGAACAACAAACTAGACTTGTCTGTCTAGTTTCCAGAACATCTTGAACTTTTTAAAATGACCCATGGGAAAGCCTCCAAAAACTCATTCTCCCAAGGTGTCTCTAGAAGGGTCGCGTTAGAACCAAAAGGGTCGCGCTTCTCCTCAGAATGTCATGCTTCTCCTCATAAGGGTCGTGCTTCTCCTGAAAAGGGTCACACATCTCCTCAAAAGGGTCGCACTTCTACTCAGAAGGGTCGCACTTCTCCCAAAATGCAACAAAACCCTCAATTTTCACAAATTTTTATCCTGCACGATGATGATTGAGAGATGCTTGAAATTTTAAGAGTGCAAATGAGTTAGAAACAACTCATCTTACCCTTTTAAACTTGAGTTTGGAACCCTGACACTTTATGACCTTTGAAATTTGAAACTTGGTAACTTTATTAGCCTTCTTGAGACATTGGCATTTTTTGGAACTCTAAACTACAACCTTTGCAACTTTGAAGTACTTATTACATATAAAAACATAAAATTACATTTGATATCAAAATTTATTGAAGAGACTTGCTTATTGCCACTCCTCCTTTGTCGGATTTTATGCATGAAATAAGAGTTTTAGTGAGCTTGAAACCCTAATGACCTAATGGAGACACTGAGATAAATGAAGACTGATCCAAGTGGATGTTGGTGGTCACCCACCTATCCCACTTGGACCCCCAAAATTGTCTCTATCAGTTTTTCAATTTCCTTAATTGCAGCACAATTTACTATTTTTAGCACTTTTTTGGGTCCTGAACTTCTAGACCCATTTTGAGGCCGTAAACGACGTTTTTTGGGAAAACTAGGAGCAACACGGGTCTAGGGTCCAATGTTTCCCTTCCTAAAGTTGTAGTCCTCGGATAGATCTTTCTAACGAGGTATTGTATGCGTCAAACGGAGATCGTATGCCGAAGTTGCGACCCCGAGAAGTTGATGTACCAATTTACCCAAAACTTCATCTCCTAGGGTTAGGTTTTTGGATGTTTAGGGTTTTCCATTCTTTCTCAACAATAAATAGCCCTTCGAGCCTCATTGTAACACATTTCAGAGGCATGTAGTCGCCACATCTTTTCTCAAAGATAAGCTACCATTGCCTTAGTTGGTTTATTTCCATTTCTGTTTGTAAGCATCTTTCAGTATTTTACATTAATGAAATGAAGTATTATTTATGTTGCATCTCTGTATTTATGGTTATTTATGTACTTTATTTCTTCCTGTATAAATCCATATCATTAGTATCAGAGCGGTCTGCTCTTTCTCTGTCTTTCTTTGCATGTCCCAATGAGGTCGGGATATAAGGAGTTAGGGCTTGAACTAGTCGAACCTTTACAAGACCAGACTCGCAAATCCCGACAGACTCCCATGGCAGATGAAAAGAAAGACGAGGGAGAAGGAGATCATACCAAAATCTTGATTGAAGAAGCCCTCGAGCGACAAAGGAACGTCGTGATGGAAAACTTGCCCAGATCCTTCAACGGCTGCCTAGAGGCGACACATTGGCTTCCAACAGCTTCTCTGAAACGCCACGGTGTTTAAGGTACAAGTTAACTTTGAAATCCCCATATTCGAGGGTTTCATAGATGCAGATGTCGTAGATAAATGGTTAAATCTACTAGAGTGTTATTTTTCCGTTCATGATTTTTCCAGCCGGGAAAATATTACTTTCGCTCTTCTCAAAGCAGCCCCCCATGTCAAGGACTAGTGGGAAACCTACTACGAGCAGAAGGATGAAAGTACGGGCTCACTATTTTCAGCTGCACCCACTTGAAATTCATTCTAGGATGCCATCAAGGAGTAGTACTACGTTGTCAAAAGCTATGAGGATAAATACATAAAGTGGACCACGTTGCGGCAGGGAAGGGACCAAGATGTGCCAGAGTTCACCAATATTTTTCATACCCTTCGCACAAAGTTGGGTATCAAGTATTCTTAGTTGAATTTGGTACTCAAATACCACGACTTCCTACATAGGTACATCCAGGATAAGATGGAGTTCCTTAACATCTCCTCCCTCGGCACGGCATACCGCTACGTCGTCAAGATGGAGCAGAAGTTTAAACAAAAGAAGCAAGATTTTGGATCTACAAATCTGAAGAGAAGAGGACAAAGCCAAGGAGGGGTGACCCAAGACAACCCGTCGAAGCCGCAAAAAAGAACAACACCATGAAGCTAAAGAAGGAAACAGGAAAGTGGTGCGAGTTCCATAAGAGCCCCACTCATAACACAAGTGAGTGTCGAACCAAGCAGTCGCTGGTGGCCGAGATGAAGGCTTCAGAATCAAATGCATATTTTGACCCTTAGTCAGAACCCGACAAGGGGAATAGCAAAGGGAAGTAGGTCATTGACGCGGAGCCCAACACCACTATTGACACCACCAATATCTAGAAGAATGAGCCCAAAGATCCAGAGGAGGGACAACATATTTTCCACTCATAGATGTGGGTGTAGGGTTCGCCGCTGCAATTGACAGTGGGATCCAAAAGAACCTCATTTTAGCATAGGTCATGAAGCGGTTGGGCCTACCGACTACACCACACCCGCAGCCGTACAGTATCGGGTGGCTTCACCAATGACGAGATCTCTGAGTCTGCCAGCGGTGCCTCCTTCCCTACAACATCAAACCCTTCACAAACGAGGTATTGTGTGATGTTGCACCTCTGGATGTTTGTGATGTACTATTAGGCCAACCATACTTATGGAGGTGACATGCTATGTATGAGTCAAGGCCTCATGTTGTTATTATTTCTTTGGGTAATTCATTATACAGGATACCGAAGGTAACCCCACCTACTGCCACCTCTTTGATCACTACTAAGAAATGCAACAAGCTGATCTCCCAGACTAGGAAATTAATTTTCTATCTGGTTCGCTCCCAAAGTAAGGGGAAGGTCATCGCCACATCCATGATTCTCGTGAAGGGTTCCTCCACGTAGAAGCAACAACAAAGGGATACAATCATGAAATAATACAAGAACAACTTCTCCTCACCCACAGGGGTGTCGTTGCACTGTCAGGTCAAGCATTCATTCGATCTGACTCCTAGAGCACTTCTACCCAACGGGTCGATATCGCCGCTCCATTCTGGAAATTGGCAAGTACAAGCAGTGACATGATTAGCATCAGGTACCACACCGATTTCAAGTGGGCGACAAAGTCTGGTTTCATCTGCAGAAAGAATGCCTTACAAGAGCCCATCAAAAGCTCACACCACTCTGATATGGTCCTTACACCAATACCAAGGTTGTGGGAAACAATGCTTTGGAGAACAAAATTCCCCCATTCCTTCACTTGCACCGAGTGTTCAATGTGGACCGCCCTCGACCAAGCTTCCCACCATTACTGGACACTTCAGAGGTTGTAGAACAACTCACCAGGGACCAAGTTCAACAGAATTTTCCTCATCTCATGGAGGAACTCAACACAATGGGGACCATTGTTTCCTAAGGGGGGAGGAATGATCTAGGTGGATGTTGGTGGTCACCCACCTAGCCCACTTGGACCCCCACAACTGTCTTTGTCACTTTTTCAGTTTCCTTAATTATAGCACAATTTACTATTTTTAGCAATTTTACGGGTCCTGAACTTCCAGAGTTGTTTTGAGGCCCTATATGATGTTTTTTGGGAAAACTGGGAGCAACATGTGTTCCCAAGACTTGTTTCTCTTTCGAAAGATGTATTCCTTGGATAGATCTTTCTAGCAAGGTATTGTGCACAATAAACAGAGATTGTATGCCAAAGTTACGACCCCGAGAAATTGATGCACCAATTTACCCAAAATGAGGCCCATAGTTTGGCACTTCATCTCCTAGGGTTAGGTTTTTGGATGTTTAGGGTTTTCCATTATTTCTCAACAATAAATAGGCCTTTGAGCCTGATTGTAACACAGTTTAGAGGCATGTAGCCACCACATCTCTTCTCAGAGATAAGCTACCATCGCCCTAGCTGGTTTATTTCCATTTCTGTTTGTAAGCATATTTCAGTATTTTACATTAATGAAATAAAGTATTATTTCTACTGCATATCTGTATTTATGGTTATTTTTGTACTTTATTGCATTCCTGTATAAATCTAGATCAGTGGTATCAAAGCGGTCTGCTCTTTCTCTGTCTTTCTTTGCATGTCCCCAACGAGGTCGAGATATAAGGAGTTAGGGCTTGAATTGGTTGAACCTTTGCAAGACCAGCCTCGTAAATCCCCACGGCCTCCCATGGCAGATGAAAAGAAAGATAAGGGGGTAGGAGATCCTATCAAAATCTTGCTCGAAGAAGCCCTCGAGCGATAAAAGAATGCAATGATGGAAAACTTTGCCCAAATCCTTCAGTGGCTACCTAAAGGCGACGCATCGGCTTCCAACAACTACTCTGGAAACGCCGTGTCATTTAAGGTACAAGCTAACTTTGAAATCCCCATATTCGAGGGTCAGATAGATGCAAATATCATATATAAATGGTTAAATCTACTACAAGTTATTTTTCTATTCATGATTTTTCCAGCCGAGAAAAGATTACTTTCGCTCTTCTTAAAGCAGCCCCCCATGTCAAGGACTGGTGGAAAACCTACTACAAGGAGAAGGATGAAAGTACATGCTCATTGTTTTCAGCCGCACCCATGTAGAATTCATTCTAGGATGCCATCATGGATCAGTACTACCCTGTCAAAAGCTATGAGGATAAATACATAAAGTGGACCATGCTGTGGCAGGGAAGAGACCAAGACGTGCCAGAGTTCACCAATATTTTTCATACCCTTCACACAAAGTTGGGTATCAAGGATTTTGAGCTACATTTGGTACTCAAATACCTTGATTGCCTACACAAGTACATCCAGGATGAGATGGAGTTCCTGAACATCTCCTCACTCAACATGGCATACCGATAGATCATTAAGGTTGAGCAAAAGTTTAAGTAAAAGAAGCGAGACTTTGGATCTACGAATCCGAAGAACAAAGGACAAAGCTAAGGAGGGGTGACCCGAGACAACCCGTCGAAGATGCAATAAAAGAACAATACCACGAAGCCAAATAAGGACACTGGAAAGTGGTGCAAGTTCCATAAGAGTCCCAATCATAACAGAAGTGAGTGTTGGACCAAGCAGTCGTTGGTGGCCGAGTTGAAGGCTTCAGAATCAGATGCATTTTCTAACCCTAAGTTAGAACATGACAAGGGGAATGGCAAAGGGAAATAGGTCATTGACACGGAGCCTAGTACCACTGTTTCCACTGCCAAGATCCAAAAGAATGAGCCAGAAGATCCAAAGGAGGGGAGCGTCTTTTCCACTCACAGATGTGGGTGAAGGGTTCGCCGCTGCAATTCATTATTGACAGTGGGAGCCAAAAGAACCTCATTTCAGCAGAGGTCATGAAGCAGTTGGGCCTACCGACTACACCGCACCTACAGGCGTACAGTATCGAGTGGCTTCACCAAGGACGAGATCTCCGAGTCCACCAGCAATGTCGCCTTCCCTAAAACATCAAACCCTTCACAAACGAGGTATTGTGTGATATTGCACCTCTGGAAGTTTGTGATGTACTATTAGGCCAACCATAATTATGGAGGTAACGTGTTGTGTATGAGTCAAGGCCTCGTGCTGTTATTATTTTTTGGGTAATTCATTATACAGGATACCGGATGTAACCCCATCTACCGCCACCTCTTTGATCACTGCTAAGAAATGCAACAAGCTCATCTCCGAGACTAGAAAATTCATTTTATGTCTGGTTCGCTCCCAAAGTAAGGGGAAGGTCATCGCCACATCCATGACTCTTGCAAATGGTTCCTCCATGCAGCAGTAGCAGCAGAGGGATACAATCATGGAAAAATACACGAACATCTTCTCCTCACCCACAGGGGTATCATTGCACTGTCAGGTCAAGCACTTATTCGATCTAACTCGTAGAGCACCTCTACCCAACGGGTCGATATATCGTCGCTCCATTCTAGAAATTGCAAAGTACAAGCAGCGACATGATTAGCATCAAGTACCAAACTAGTTTCGTGTGGGCGACAAAGTCTGGTTGCATGTGCAGAAAGAACGCCTTACAAGAGCCCATCAGAAGCTCAAACCACTCTGATATGGTCCTTACACCAGTACCAAGCTTATGGGAAACAATGCTTTAGAGAAAAGCACTCCCCAATGCCTTATCTTGCACCGAGTGTTCAATGTGGACCACCCTCGACCAAGCTTCCCACCATTATTGGACACTTTAGAGGTTTTAGAACAGCTCACCAGGCACCAAGTTCAACAGAAGTTTCCTCATCTCATGGAGGAACTCAACGAAATGGGGACCATCCTCGCGATATAAGGAGTTAGGGCTTGAACTAGTCGAACCTTTGCAAGAACATCCTCGCAAATCCCAACGACCTCTAATGGCGGATGAAAAGAAAGATGAGGGGGTAGGAGATCCTATCAAAATCTTGCTTGAGGAAGCCCTCGAGTGATAAAGGAACTCGATGATGGAAACCTTTGCCCAAATACTTTAGCGGCTACCTAGAGGCGACGCATCGACTTCCAACAGCTACTCTGGAAACACTACGTCATTTAAGGTACAAGTTAACTTTGAAATTCCCATATTTGAGGGTCAAATAGATGCAGATGCCATAAATAAATGGTTAAATCTTCTAGAGGGTTATTTTTCTGCTCATGATTTTTCCAGTCGGGAAAATATTACTTTCGCTCTTCTTAAAGAAGCCCCCCACTTCAAGGACTGGTGAGAAACCTACTGCGAGCAAAAGGATGAAAGTACGAGCTCAATGTTTTCAGCCACACCCACTTGGAATTCACTCTGGGATGCCATCAAGGAGCAGTGCTACCTTGTCAAAAGCTTTGAGGATAAATACATAAAGTGGACCACACTGCGGCAGGGAAGGGACCAAGACGTGCCAGAGTACACCAATATTTTTCATACCCTTCACACAAAGTTGGGTATCAAAGATTCTGAGCTACATTTGGTACTCAAATACCGCGGCTGCCTACAAAGGTACATCCAGGATGAGATGAAGTTCCTAAACATCTCCACGCTTGGCACGGCATACCCAAATGTCATCAAGATTGAGCAGAAGTTTAAACAAAAGAAGCGAGACTTTGGATTTGCGAATCCGAAGAACAAAGGACAAAGCCAAGGAGTGGTGACCTAAGACAACCTGTCGAAGCCGCAAGAAAAGAACAACACCACGAAGCCAAAGAAGGACACAAGAAAGTGGTGTGAGTTCCTTAAGAGCCCCACTCATAACACAAATGAGTGTCGGACTAAGCAGTCGCTAGTGCCCGAGTTGAAGGCTTCAGAGATAAATGCATGTTCCGACCAGAAGTCGGAATCTGACAAGGGGAATGGCAAAGGGAAGCAGGTCATTGATGCGGAGCTGAGCGCCATTGTTGCCACCACCAAGATCTAGAAGAATGAGCCTGAAGATCTAGAGGAGGGGGAGCGTCTTTTCCACTCACATATGTGGTTGAAGGGTTTGCCGTTGCAATTCATTGTTCACAGTGGGAGCCAAAAGTACCTCATTTCAGCAGAGGTAATGAAGCGGTTGGGCCTATCGACTACAACACACCCGCAATCGTACAATATCCGGTGGCTTCACCAAGGATGAGATCTTCAAGTCCGCCAGTAGTGTCGCCTTCCCTATAGCATCAAACCCTTCACAGAAGAGGTATTGTGTGATGTTGCACCTCTGGGTGTTTGTGATGTACTATAAGGCCAACCATACTTATGGAGGCGACATTCTGTGTATGAGTCAAGGCCTCGTGCTATTACTATTTCTTTGGGTAATTCATTAAACAGGATACCAAAGGTAACCCCACCTACCGCTGCCTCTTTGATCATTGCTAAGAAATGCAGCAAACTCATCTCCCAGACTAGGAAATTTTGTCTGGTTCGCTACCAAAGTAAGGGGAAGGTCGTCGCCACATCCATGACTATTTCAAAAGGTTCCTCCATGTAGCAACAACAAAAGAGGGATACAGTCATGAAAGAATATAGGAACCTCTCCTCACCCACAAGGGTACCGTTGCACTGTCAGATCAAGCATTCATTCAATCTAACTCCTAAAGCACCTCTACCCAACGGGTCGATATATTGCCGCTCCATTCTAGAAATTGCCAAGTACAAGCAGCGACATGATCAGCATCAGGTACCACACCAGTTTCAAGTGGGTGACAAATTCTAGTTGCTTTTGTAGAAAGAATGCCTTACAAGAGCCCATCAGAAGCTCAGACCACTCTCTGTGGTCCTTACACTAATACCAAGGCTATGGGAAACAATGCTTTGGAGAACAACATTCCCCCATTCCTTCACTTGCACCAAGTGTTCAATGTGGACCGCCCTCGACCAAGCTTCCCACCATTACTCGACACTTTAGAGGTTGCAGAACAGCTCACCAGGGACCAAGTTCAACAAAAGTTTCCTCATCTCATGGAGGAACTTAATGCAATGCGGACCATTACCTCCTAAGGGGGGAGGAATGATCTAGGTGGATGTTGGTGGCCACCCACCTAGCCCACTTGGACCCCCACAACCGTCTCTGCCACTTTTTTAGTTTCCTTAATTGTAGCACAATTTATTATTTTTAGCAGTTTTTTGGGTCGTGAATTTCCAGAGCCGTTTTGAGGCCTAAATAAGGTATTGTGCGTGTCAAACAGAGATCGTATGCCAAAGTTACGACCCCGAGAAGTTGATGTACCAATTTATCCAAAATGGGGGCCATAGTTTGGCGCTTCATCTCCTAGGATTAGGTTTTTGGATGTTTAGGGTTTTCTATTGTTTCTCAACAATAAATAGGCCTTTGAGCCTAATTGTAACACGGTTTAGAGGCATGTAGCCGCCACATCTCTTCTAAGAGATAAGCTAGCATCACCCTAGCTGGTTTATTTCGATTGTTGTTTGTAAGCATATTTCAGTATTTTACATTAATATAATGAAGTGTTATTTTTGCTGCATCTCTGTATTTATTGTTATTTCTGTACTTTATTGCGTTCCTATATAAATCTGGATCAGTGGTATCAGAGCGGTTTGCTCTTTCTCTGTCTTTCTTTGCATGTCCCCAACGAGGTCGGGATATAACGAGTTAGGGCTTGAACTGGTCGAACCTTTGCAAAACCAACCTCGCAAATCCTGATGGCCTCCAATGGTGGATGAAAAGAAAGATGAGGGGGTAGGAGATCCTATCAAAATCTTGCTCGAAAAAGCCCTCGAGCGACAAAGGAACGCGATGATGGAAAATTTTTCCCAAATCATTTAGCGGCTACCCAGAGGCGATGCATCGGCTTGCAACAACTACTCTAGAAATGCCACACCGTCTAAGGTACAAGTTAACTTTGAAATCCCCATATTTGAGGGTCAGATAGATGCAGAGATAAATGGTTAAATCTGCTAGAGGGTTATTTTTCTATTCATGATTTTTCCAGCGGGGAAAAGATTACTTTCACTCTTCTCAAAGCAGACCCCCACTTCAAGGACTGGTGGGAAACCTATTGCAAGCAGAAGGATGAAAGTACGGGCTCACTGTTTTCAACCACACCCACTTGGAATTCATTCTGGAATGCCATCAAGGAGTACAACCCTGTCAAAAGCTATGAGGATAAATACATAAAGTGGACCACGCTGCAGTAGGCAAGGGACCAAGATGTGCTAGAGTTCACCAATATATTTCATACCCTTCACACAAAGTTGGGTATCAATTACTATGATCTGCATTTAGTACTCAAATATTGTGGTTGCCTATACAAGTACATCCAGGATGATATGGAGTTCCTAAACATCTCCTCGCTCGGCACGGCATACCAAAACACCATCAAGATCGAGAAGAAGTATAAACAAAAGAAGTGAGACTTTGGATCTATGAATCCTAAGAACAAAGGACAAAGCCAAGGAGGGGTGACCCAAGACAACCCGTCAAAGCTGCAAGAAAAGAAAAACACCATGAAGCCAAAAAAGCATAGAGGAAAGTGGTGCAAGTTCCATAAGAGCCCCACTCATAACACAAGTGAGTGTCAGACCAAGCAGTCGCTAGTGGCCGAGTTGAAGGCCTTAGAATCAGATGCATGTTCCGACTAAGAGTCAGAAACCGACAAGGGGAATGGCAAAGGGAAGAAAGTCATTGACGCAGAGATGAGTGCCATTGTTGCCACCGCCAAGATCTAGAAGAATGAGCCCGAATATCCAGAGGAGGGGGGTGTCTTTTCCACTCATAGTGAAGGTTTCGTCACGGCAATTCATTGTTGACAGTGGTAGCCAAAACAACCTCATTTCAGTAGAGGCCGTGAAGCGGTTGGGCCTACTAACTACACCACACCTACAGCCGTATAGTATCGGGTGGCTTTACCAAGGACGAGATCTTCGAGTCTGCCAGTAGTGTCGCCTTCCCTATAGCATCAAACCCTTCATAGACGAGGTATTGTGTGATGTTGCACCTCTGGATGTTTTTGATGTACTATTAGGCCAACCATAATTATGGAGACGACATGTTGTGTATGAGTCAAGGCCTCGTGCTACTATTATTTCCTTATGTAATTAATTATATAGGATACCAGAGGTAACCCCACCTACTGCCGCCTCTTTGATCATTGCTAAGAAATGCAACAAGCTCATCTCCTAGACTAGGAAATTCATTTTCTGTCTGGTTTGCTCCTAAAGTAAGGGAAGGTCATCACCACATCCATGACTCTTGTGAAGGGTTCCTCCATGCAACAGCAGCAGTAGAGGGATACGGTCATGAAAGAATACAAGAACATCTTCTCTTCACCCACAGGGGTACCGTTGCACTGTCAGGTCAAGCATTCATTCGATCTGACTCCTAGAGCATCTCTACCCAATGGGTCGATATATTGCCGCTCCATTCTGGAAATTGCCAAGTACAAGCAGCGACATGATCAACATCAGATACCACACCAGTTTCAAGTGGGCGACAAAGTTTGGTTGCATCTATAGAAAGAATGCCTTACAATATCCCATCAGAAGCTCAGACCACTCTGATATGGTACTTACACCAATACCAAGGTTGTGGGAAACAATGCTTTGGAGAACAACATTTCCCCATTTCTTCGCTTGCACCGAGTGTTCAATGTGGACCGCCCTCGACCAAGCTTCCCACCATTACTGGACACTTCAGAGGTTGCAGAATAGCTCACTAGGGACCAAGTTCAACAAAAGTTTCCTCATCTCATGGAGAAACTCAACGCAATGGGGACCATTGCTTCCTAAGGGGGGAGGAATGATCCAGGTGGATGTTGGTGGCCACCCACCTAGCCCACTTGGACCCCCACAACTGTCTTTGTCAGTTTTTCAGTTTCCTTAATTGTAGCACAATTTACTATTTTTAGCAGTTTTTCGGGTCGTGAACTTCCGGACCATTTTGAGGCCCTAAATGATGTTTTTTGGGAAAAGTAGTCAACCTATGTTGCTCTTCCCAAATTTGTAGTCCTCGGATAGATATTTCTAGCGAGGCATTGTGCACGTCAAATGGAGATCCTATGCCAAAGTTACGACCCGGGGAAGTTGATGTACCAATTTACCCAAAATGGGGGCCATAGTTTGGCGCTTCATCTCCTAGGGTTAGGTTTTTGGATGTTTAGGGCTTTCCATTGTTTCTCAACAATAAATAGGCCTTCAAGCCTCATTGTAACACAATTCATAGGCATGTAGCCACCACATCTCTTCTCATAGATAAGCTACCATCTCCTAAGCCGGTTTATTTCCATTTCTATTTGTAAGCCTATTTCAATATTTTACATTAATGAAATGAAGTATTATTTTCTGTTGCATCTCTGTATTTATGGTTATTTATGTACTTTATTGCATTCCTGTATAAATCTGGATCAGTGGTATCAAAGGGGTTTGCTCTTTCTCAATCTTTCTTTGCATGTCCCTAACGAGGTCGGGATATAAGGAGTTAGGGCTTGAACTGGTCGAACCTTTGCAAGACTAGCCTCGCAAATCCCGACGACCTCCTATGGCGAATGAAAAGAAAGATGAGGGGGCAGGAGATCTTATCAAAATATTGCTCGAAGAAGCCCTTGAGTGACAAAGGAACACGATGATGGAAAACTTTGCCCAAATCCTTTAGCAGCTACCCAAAGGCGATGCATCGACTTCCAACAGCTACTCTGGAAACGCCATGTCGTTTAAGGCACAAGTTAACTTTGAAATTCCCATATTCGAGGGTTAGATAGATGCAGATGTTGTAGATAAATGGTTAAGTTTGCTAGAGGGTTATTTTTCTGTTCATCATTTTTCTAGTCAGGAAAAGATTACTTTCACTATTCTCAAAGCAGACCCCACGTCAAGGATTGGTGGGAAACCTACTGTGAGCATAATAATGAAAGTACGGTCTCACTGTTTTCAGCCACACCCACTTGGAATTTATTCTAGGATGCCATCAAGGAGTAGTACTACCCTATCAAAATCTATGAGGATAAATACATAAAGTGGACCACACTATGACAAGGAAGGGACCAAGACGTGCCAGAGTTCACCAATATTTTTCATACCCTTCGACAAAGTTGGGTATCAAGGATTATGAACTACATTTGGTACTCAAATACCGCTACTTCCTACACAAGTACATCCAAGATGAGATGGAGTTACTGAACATCTCCTCACTCGGCACGGCATATCGAAACGCCGTCAAGATCAAGTAGAAGTTTAAACAAAAGAAACGAGACTTTGGATCTATGAATTCGAAGAACAAAGGACAAAGCCAAGGAGGGGTGACCCAAGGAAACCCGTCGAAGCTGCAAGAAAAGAACAACACCACGAAGCCAAAGAAGGACACAGGAAAGTGGTGTGAGTTCCATAAGAGCCCCACTCATAACACAAGTGACTGTCGGACCAAGTAATCTCTGGTGGCCGAGTTTAAGGTTTTAGAATCAGGTGCATGTTCCGACCCTAAGTCAGTACCTAAGAAGGGGAATATTAAAGGGAAGCAGGTCATTG
>APFE031550201.1:102605-119945 GCA_000404065.3 Pinus taeda
AAGTTCAACAGAAGTTTCTTCATCTCATGGAGGAACTCAATGCAATGGTGATCATTGCTTCCTAAGAGGGGAGGAATGAACCAAGTGGATTTTGGTGGCCACCCACCTAGCCCACTTGAACCCCCACAACTGTCTCTGTCAGTTTTTCAGTTTCCTTAATTGTAGCACAATTTACTATTTTTAGCAGTTTTTCAGGTCCTGAACTCCCGGAGCCGTTTTGAGGCCCTAAACAGCGTTTTTTTAGGAAAACTAGGAGCAACAAGGGGTAACAAACCAATATTTCTTTTCCCAAAGTTGTATTCCTCATATAGATCTTTCTATCAAGGTATTGTGCCCATCAAATGGAGATTGTATGCCGAAGTTACGACCCTGAGAAGTAGATGTACCAATTTACCCAAAACAGGGCCCATAGTTTGGCACTTCATCTCCTAGGGTTAGGTTTTTGGATGTTTAGGGTTTTCCATAGTTTCTCAACAATAAATAGGCCTTTGAGCCTCATTGTAACATAGTTCAAAGGCATGTAGCCGCCACGTCTCTTCTCAAAGATAAGCTACCATCGCCCTAGCTGGTTTTTTTCCATTTATGTTTGTAAGCATATTTCACTATTTTACATTAATGAAATGAAGTATTATTTTTGTTGCATCTATGTATTTATGGTTATTTCTGTACTTTATTGCGTTCCTATATAAATCCAAATCAGTGGTATCAGAGTGGTCTGCTTTATCTCTGTCTTTCTTTGCATGTCCCCAACGAGGTCGGGATATAAGGAGTTAGGGCTTGAACTGGTCAAACCTTTGCAAGACCAACCTCGCAAATCCTGACGACCTCCCATGGCAGATGAAAAGAAAGACGAGGGGGGCAAGAGATCCTATCAAAATATTTCTCGAAGAAGCCCTTGAGTAACAAAGGAACGCGATGATGGAAAATTTTGCCCATATCCTTCAGCGGCTACCCAGAGGCGACGCATCGGCTTCCAACAGCTACTCTGGAAACGCCAGTCCATTTAAGGTACAAGTTAACTTTGAAATCCCCATATTCGAGGTTCAGATAGATGCGGATGCCTTAGATAAATGGTTAAATCTGCTAGAGGGTTATTTTTATGTTCATGATTTTTCCAGCCGAGAAAAGATTACTTTCACTCTTCTAATAGCAGCCCCCCACATCAAGGACTGGTGGGAAACCTAATGCAAGCAGAAGGATGAAAGTACGGGCTCACTGTTTTCATTTGCATCCACTTGGACTTAATTCTGGGATGCCATCAAGGAGCAGTATTGCCTGTCAAAAGCTATGAGGATAAATACATAAAGTGGACCACGCCGCGGTAGGGAAGGGACCAAGACGTGCTAGAGTTCACCAATATTTTTCATACCTTTCTCACAAAGTTGGGCATCAAGGGTTCTGAGCTGCATTTGGTACTCAAATATTGTGGTTGCCTACACAAGTACATTTAGGATAAGATGGAGTTCCTAAACATCTCCTCGCTCGGCACGGTATACTAATATGTCGTCAAGATCGAGCAGAAGTTTAAACAAAAGAAGTGAGACTTTGGATCTACGAATCCGAGGAACAAAGGACAAAGCCAAGGAGGGGTGACCCAAGACAACCCGTCAAAGCTGCAAGAATAGAACAACACCACGAAGCTAAATAAGGACACAGGGAAATGGTGCGAGTTCCATAAGAGCCCCACACATAACACGAGTGGGTGTTGGAACAAGCAGTCGTTGGTGGCTGAGTTGAAGGCTTAAGAATCATATGCATGTTATGACCTTGAGCCAGAACCCGACAAGGGGAATGGCAAAGGGAAGTAGGTCATTAATGTAGAGCCCAGTGCCATGGTTGCCACCACCAAGATCCAGAAGAATGAGCTCAAAGATCCAGAGGAGGGGGGCATCTTTTCCACTCACAGATGTGGGTGAAGGGTTCACCGCTGCAATTCATTGTTGACAGTGGGAGACAAAAGAGCCTCATTTCAGCAGAGGTCATGAAACGCTTGGGCCTACCGACTATACCACACCCACAGTGATACAGTATCGTGTGGCTTCACCAAGGAGGAGATCTCCGAGTCCGCCAGCGATGGCGCATTCCCTATAGCATCAAACCCTTCACAGATGAGGTATTGTGTGATGTTGCACCTCTAGATGTTGTGATATACTATTAGGCCAACCATACTTATGGAGGCGACATGTTGTGTATGAGTCAAGGCCTTGCGCTGTTATTATTTCTTTAGTTAATTCATTATATAGGATACCGGAGGTAACCCCACCTACCGCCAACTCTTTGATCACTGCTAAGAAATGTAGCAAGCTCATCTCCCAGACTAGGAAATTCATTTTCTATCTGGTTCACTCCCAAAGTAAGGGAAAGGTCGTCACCACATCGATGACTCTCGCGAAAGATTCCTCCACGCAGCAGCAACAACAGAGGGATACAGTCATGAAAGAATACAGGAACATCTTCTCCTCACGCACAGGGGTACCATTGCACTATCAGGTCAAGTATTCATTCGATCTGACTCCTAGAGCACCTTTACCCAACGGGTCGATATATCGCCACTCCATTATGGAAATTTGCAAGTACAAGTAGTGACATGATCAACATCAAGTACCACACCAGTTTCAAGTGGAAGACAAAGTCTGGTTGCATCTGCCGAAAGAATGCCTTACAAGAGCCCATCAGAAGCTCAGACCACTCCGATATGGTCCTTACAGCAATACCAAGGTTGTGGGAAACAATGCCTTGGAGAACAAAATTCCACCATTCTTCTCTTGTACCGAGTGTTCAATGTGGACCGCCCTTGACCAAGCTTCCCACCATTACTGGACACTTCAAAGGTTGCAGAACAGCTCACCGGGGACCAAGTTCAACAAAAGTTTCCTCATCTCATGGAGGAAATCAATGCAATGGGGACCATTACTTCCTAAGTGGGGAGGAATGATCCAGGTGGATGTTGGTGGCCACCCACCTAGCCCACTTGGACCCCCACAAATGTCTCTATCAGTTTTTCAGTTTCCTTAATTTTAGCACAATTTACAATTTTTGCAGTTTTTCGGGTCCTGAACTTCCAAAGCCGTTTTGAGAACCTAAACGACGTTTTGTGGGAAAACTAGGAGCAACATGGGTCCATGGACCCATGTTGCTCCTCCCAAAGTTGTAGTCCTCAAATAGATCTTTCTAATGAGGTATTGTGCGTGTCAAACAGAGATCGTATGCCAAAGTTACGACCCCGGGAAGTTGATGTACCAATTTACCCAAATGGGGCCCATAGTTTGGCGCTTCATCTCCTAGGGTTAGGTTTATGGATGTTTAGGGTTTTCCATTGTTTCTCAACAATAAATAGGCCTTTGAGCCTCATTGTAACATAGTTCAGAGGCATGTAGCCACCACGTCTCTTCTCAGAGATAAGCTACCATCACCCTAGCTGGTTTATTTCCATTTCTGTTTGTAAGCATATTTCAGTAGTTTACATTAATGAAATGAAGTATTATTTTTGCTGCATGTCTGTATTTATGGTTATTTCTGTACTTTATTGCATTCTTGTATAAATCTGTATCAAAGACCATGGTGACATGAGTGAAATGATGATGATGATTTGTTCAATGATGGCACTGACTGGACATGGAAATCTTGAAGTATAAGTAGTAGACCTAGACACACTAACCAGTGACCAAATTTTATTCTGAAAACCTAGTGACATGATAAAATTTGACATTGTGACCCCTAACAAAACTTGGTAAAAGCATATTTGATCACTGGTGACAAGCAAAATTGACTGACACTAACACACCCTAACTTGCTTGGTCTTTTTATTTTCTGAACAAGTGTTTTTTATAGCATATATTGTTTCTGGTTTTGAGATCATTGGGTTTTGGGTTTCTTTGTAGGATTTTATAATAAGTGACCAAATCAAGATCAATATATGGAACTGTGGAAACCTATAGGAAGGTCGAAAGCCCATCCTAAATTTGTTTATTTTAGTGTAAGGAGGCTTGGTCTCATGTTGGATATCTTTCTACACTTCATTGGAAATATGTAGGGAGGCAAGTCATCGTCGATCCTAAATGTAGCAAGTTGCAAGCAAATTTGGGGTGATCTGAAGGTTGTGAGGCCATCACACATTGTAGGATTGAGAGATCGTTGATTTATAACCACGAACAGAGGATTTTATAGTGGATTGGGCCATCATGTGGCCACACAACCATTTGCAGCAGTGTTGGGCCATATTGTGGTCGATCCTCTTATCCACGGTGCATCGCTTCAAGCAAAGCCCTAAGGGCAGTTTCATTTGATTGCAGTGGGTAGACAAATCTATGGTAAGGGTCGAGAGGTCCTTTGGTTATTGTTGTCATCGCTAGGAGACTCCATTCAACATATTTTCTAGCCTAGGCCGATTCCTTGATACTAAACCAATGATCTAGTCTAAGCGTTTGCCCAATCATTTGATCAGCGTGGGAGAGGGGTAGCGAGACACATGCCATTGCACTGTGTGCATGGAAGCAAGAAAAAAGTTCAGATATGAGGGCTCTTTTAATGACAACAAAGCCATAATTATTGCAGCACTGACGGGCCTAACATATGGAGCAAGATAATTTTATAATAGGCGATTAATTCATTTGATGCACTTGGAGTAGTTTTATAGTGGGCACGATTATGATTTGTTTGTTTGTGTTTGTGTTTGTTTTTTTTTGTTTTTTTTTCGTTTTGTTTTTTTCCCCACTTATAATTTTGACTGAAGCATTCATTTGGTTGTGAATATTGGCATAGTGAAGTTGTATTCTTGGGGCCATTCACATGCACTCCAAAATTATTGAAACTCCCTTTGTCATTTAAATAAAATAATGGCTCTTATTCAACTAATTATTTTTGCATCATATTTATGTCATGGTAAAAGGGCCCATGGTGCTTGAGAGATTTTCAATTTATTAGCTTAAAGTGTTTTATAGAATAGTTCGGGGAAATCTCTTCTGGTTATTGCCCAGTCCGAGCGATATTCTCCTTTTCTAATTTTTCATGAACAATCTCTTTGGATTCTTCGTCTTCATCTTTTGAAAGAGGTGTCTTAGGAAACTATCATCCTTTCGGTCGCTTGGGTTACTTTTTCTTTTTTGGGTTTTTCTTAACCAATGGACAAGAATCTTGTAGGTGACTTGTTTGAAAACATTTATTACATTTAAATGCCATGTTCTCATAGTCCAAAACTTGTGACCACTGCAAATTATTGTGCTTCAATATAATATGATCTCGAAAGCCTTTGCTCAGATCTATGCCAAAAACCATTAAATCTACAAATGATTGTCTTTTTTTTTAGGGTCGAAAAGGGAGAGGAGACCTCTGTATTTTTTACCTCCAAAGTTGGGGCCTATTCCATTTGGTCAATAATATAGGGACCTAGAATGTTTTGGCTTTATTCCATAGTTCCATAAACCATCCCTTTAATTGCATCTTTGAATGAGATAGTTGTTCCATTTGCAGTCTTGGCACTAGAAGCACCTTCACATAATCTAGAGCTTAATATTATAAAAGAGTTCCTAGATATACATGTATCTTTGAGCAACGCGAAGTCGTTAAGGACCTTCTTTGCATATTGCAAAGATTGGTATTTCTTGGGTATGCCCCATTTCTCTTCAATGTTTTTTTAGGGATGAAATTGAATATGTATTTTTTACCCAAATAATTGAAGATTTTCCACCCATGTTCCTAATAAAAATCTGAAATTTCATTTCCTTTTTTCTTTATTTGGAAAGAGGGGGAATCAGAAGCCGTGGGCAAAGAGAAGGGGATACCCTGTCCCAACACCAAAGGAATCCGTGCAGCCTCTTGGGAAAACATAGCTGAGATAACCCATGAAATATGTACTGCAAAGAAAGAATATAACACAAGGATAGGGTATTTCATCCATGGTACCTATTATTCGCTTTACCCACATCTAAGACAAAATAGGTAAAACTTTTAAAATTCGTTCAACGATATATCTTGAGGTAGATTTGAGGCTTTGTACAAGCCACGATATGGCCGCAAGGCAGAGAGAATCCTTTGAGTCGGTTTTGTAGATTCCAATGCCCACAACATCTGCACAAAGAGGTTGCAAATGAGCCACCCCCAAATGGAATT
This sequence comes from Pinus taeda, assembly GCA_000404065.3. NCBI lineage: Eukaryota > Viridiplantae > Streptophyta > Pinopsida > Pinales > Pinaceae > Pinus > Pinus taeda. Next base: position 108,714 of record APFE031550201.1, read on the forward strand.
GACCTCATTCATACACCTTACAATAACCATGGAAAGACACTAAGAAACCACATATATGACAGAAACAATAGTTGGAGAAGCCACAAACATGATGGCTACTTCAGTGTTAGAAAAACGAGCATAGAAACCCTAGAGTAACACATTATAGCTCCCAAACCAAAATCTCGATTATACAACAATATATTCAATATGAGCTTAACTTGTTTTGTTTTTTTTTGTAACTGGGTTGAAAGCGATATACCCACAATAAGATGTTATCACCAAGATTGTGCGAAACTTAGCTGAGTTTGAATGCCTTTTGAGATAGTTTAATTCCCCTAAGAGTGGCTTCCATCCTCAACCTCCCCCCATGAGATTTGAACTTGAGACTTAATGGGAGCTAAACCCACTCTATCCAATTGATCTATACCTCATGGGTATATGAGTCCAACTTGTTATTTGTAGGAATTGAATCTTGTGCGGGAAGGATCACAATCACTCTTCTCAACCATCCTAGATATACCCAGTTGAAAATTTCCCTAATATTTTGCATCAACAAATATGGAAAATATTTGTTTATTTAATACTTTTTATTTTATGTATGTGTGTTTGTGTGTGTAATTCATTCTATGTTGATTTAACATGTAATATTTAGAACAAAAATATACTAGTGGAGCGATATAAATTAAATGGCTAGTAAATGTTGATACTTATCAATCCATAATAAATATCAAAGCACTTATTCCATAATACATTTTAATCTGCTAAAATTAAAAAAATTATAAAACTAACTAAATTATTTTTGTTTTAAAATTATTATTATTAATAATTAATACATAAATTAAACATATATACATTTGAAAAACATGGAATAAGATTTTTATGCATGGAGATTTACCTTTATTTTACCATGGAAATTATTAATCGGTAAATAGGTTTTTTTTTAACTTGAAGAAAGGTTTGCACTTCGAGAGATTTGATTCCTCTCAGAACTTGATAGATCTAGAGTTAAGATGGATCTAAGTTGGTTTAATTATTAATTTTATTTTTTTTAGTTAAATTTTATTTTTATGTAATTTTCCTAAGTCAAAAATGTTTCAATTAATAATTTTGTATTTTATTTTATTTTTTATTTTTATTTTTATGTACTTTGAAGTGAGTCAAAATGTTTAGATAACATATAAACAAGTCATTACACAACATCTTCCATAGAGTGTCCTCTTGGCCCAAAAATTGTAATAAAATTAAATTTTTATATATATATATTATATTTGATTGTGAGATGAGAGATGGTTTTTGGACATGTGGTATTGATGAGCCATCCTATTAGCCCATGGTATGGTATGGTCAATAATATCCATGGTAAAGTGGAAGTGAATATCTATGGTTAAAAATCTTGTTATATTTTAAGTATTAAGTTTCTATGTGCTTATTAGTGAAATTTAAATATGGTTACAAAATTATTATTTTAATTTATATGGTAAAATGAATGTTAATTTAGAGCAACTATTTATATCTTATATATTTTATGTGATAGATATATCTCAAAAGTAAATTATAGTTTTTTTTTTTTTTTTTTAGATTTAATTAAAATATGTTGTAAAATTAAATTCAAATAAAATATTTTGATTGTGAAAATGAGAGATGGTTTTTGGGGTATGTGTATTGATGAATTGGTGGTATTGTAACAATGCCTATTTACAAGTTTAAACAATATCCATGGCAAAGTGGATGTCAATATCCATGGTTAAACAAATTTTTATATTGTAAGTATTAAAAATTTTATGTGCTTATTAATTAAATTTAAATATGGTTACCTAATCATTATTCTATTTTATAAGGGAAAATGGATCTTAAATTATTGTTGCTACTTATATGTTATATATTTTAATGTAATTTGTATATTATGATTTTTTTTATTATCTAAAAAGTTATTCGAAATTTTATTAATAAAAAGAAAACTACAATGTAACAAATTGAATTTTATTATTTTTAGTACTTTTTAAGGACATACAACATTTCTCCCTGCACATCACCCTTACACTAGGTTGTACAGCGGCTATCGGGGCAAAATGAAAAAATGACATAACTATTGTGAGATAAATCTCAATCTTTGATTTGTGTATATTGCTAAGAATATTATATAATATTATGTGGAGGTTAAATCCCTACCATCCACCTAATTGTGATGTTTTCATATGTTATTGTTATGTTATGTTATTTAAACATTTTGACTCCGTTTAATTATACAAAAATTAAAATAATAAATAAAATTTTTAAAATACAATATAAATAAAATTATATATATATATATAGAGAGAGAGAGAGAGATATCATTTTTCACCTGATAGAGCAAGATTGTGATTTTTGTTGTTGTTTAAAATACATTTTTGTAACATACCTCGATAACCTCACATGAGAATGCAAGGAGTTAAAATAAAATAACTTTAGTAGAGGAATAGTAAGTTGCATAACCATTAACAACCACTGTTGTAGTATATTAACATAAATTACATGATGTAACCTTGCATCCATGATTCCCTTAACCAAATTAATTAATCACATGCTTATAGTATGAACATCACATCAAGTAAGGAATCAACATCATCAATGTCACACAATAATCAATCACAACATGATTACATGATGTAACCTTGCATCCATGCTTCCCTTAACCAAATTAATTAATCACATACTTATAGTATGAACATCACATCAGGTAAAGAATCAACATCATCAAACTCACAATAATCAATCACACATGATTACATGATGTAACCTTGCATCCATGATTCACTTAACCAGATCAATTAATCACATACTTATAGTATGAACATCACATCAAGTAAGGAATCAACATCATTAAACTCACACAATAATCAATCACAACATGAACACTGATATACACTAGAAACCCCGTACGGTTAAAACCAACAAACTCTTAATTTTGTTATTAAACGCTTGTGAGGGTGTTCACCCCTCACTTAATGACATATAAGGGAGTCCATCCCTTATCCATTGTTATAAAATACTACAATGAAATATCATCAAAATACAACATACCTAGTTAAAATATATTACAATCGTCATGAAACCATTTACCCACAAATCACCACTCTTTATATCCTTGTGGCATGATTATTCCATCATTGGACCATCCTACAACTTGTACTCATTAGCATGGACCGTTAGTTTTTATCTGCCACAATGTTAAACATAATTTGTCTTTTGCAGAAATCACCATAATTTCATGTCATTGTTGTCGTCAACAAGCTTTGGCAACATGATTAGATAAAGTATTAATTAAACAATAATCAGTCTTTAAAAGTGATATTTTAACATCTATTCATGTGCATACATGAGATGTAAATGCAATGTCACAACATTTTTTTTCTAACAACATTGTGCATGTATAAACAAATAATTATCAAGCATGTCAAAATGATTACCACGTTACTATGATCAGTGTCGCACCAGTACACGTTCATATTCAAAGGAAACCATTGTAACCATCTATTTAATTTAAAGGATACTAGCAACTTATCTTTGTTTTTCGTGCATGTAATTAGATAAAAACTTATTCAAAGAGAGCTAACCCCTTAGCTTCTTCTTTGTGCATGTAACTAAATAATCTTTCCAACACATTAGATATTATTATAATACATAAATATGCATGCCACCTTCTAAGAGAAAGCTAACATGGTAGACATCATTATCGTGCATGCAAATGTAAGTCTCTTTTCGAAAATCATATTTCCCAAGATAGAGCTATTTACAAAATCTATTGTATGCACAAAGACAAGTATTGCTTTAAAACAAAACTAATGTGTTAGCCATTATTTTTTATATGCGGATATATATATATATATATATATATATATATATTATATTATATATATTACAAAGGAAGCTAGTTTTTTTGCAAGTAATTACTTGTTTTACTTTCCAGGATCTAAGATAATACTTATTCTTTCACACAAATCAATGTTTCTCTTTAAAAGGTCTAACGCAATAGTTCTACAAATCCATGTTTATCTTTAAAAGATCTAACACAATAGTTCTACAAATCCATGTTTCTCTTTAAAAGATCTAACACAATAGTTCGATTTTCATGCATGTAATCAACTATTGTTTCTATGCTTCCTCATATGTATTCTTTTCACATAGTTATTTTCAAGAACCCAACATAGTTTCTCTATTTTTTTATGTACAAAGTTCTCATGCATTTGTTTCCATGAAAATATCGTAACAAAGTTCTCATGGATTTGTTTCAAGAAAGTATCATAATCAACCTTTCTTTTGGGCATAAGAACTAAAATAATAATAATGTTAACTTTTTATGCATTAAACCATGCAATTCAATCAAACTATCCAATATACAACACACAAATCATTTGTCTTTTTACCCACCAAAACATGCAACTTTTGCAAACTCTTGCAAAGGAATGAACACAACTGACTTATCTTTCACCCACAAGAAAAACATATTCCTATGACTTTATTATCTATGTGCATTTGATCTATGCATAGGTTATTATATTTTTTCATAACTAAGTATTCTTTTTTCAAAAGAATTCTCTTACCCATGAGAATCCATGAGAATCTTTTCCATGGATTTATTAAATAACTAATTTTTACCAACACCATGGAAATATATTACCATGACTAAGCACAAAATCATTGTGTTTTTTTTCAAAAACACCACAAGATTTATTTATTCTAATGAACCGAAAGGTCATAGTTACTTATCTTTTCTTCAACAAAGATTTATGTCTTATAAATACAAAGGTAGTTATTTTTTATACAAAATTACACATTTCAAAAGAAAATCCCACTTTCCGGGAAAAATAATCTAATTAACTTTTCTATTTTATTTTTCACCACCCATGAAAAAATTTCAAAAATTACTCTCTTTAATCTAGATTCATTTTCAAGAAATGGTTTTCTTATCATTTCATACACCCGTATGAAATCCTTTTTTAAGAAAAGAGCATGCATCCTATCTTTTCTTATATAAAATGCATATGCAATTAATATATATATATATATATATATATATATATAATATATATATTAATTGACAAGTAAGGTTATTTGTCTTTTACTATTGCCAGATATATAAACGTTATCTACAATAACATGTTTTATTTACTAAGAAAACTAGCGTGAGTGTATGCATAAAATTTCATGAATTATGTTAGTAACTTAACATTTCATCATGTCATCATCTTTTCATCGTTTCAAGAACTCATGAGAATATTTTCAAGAATTAAATTAATTCACATTCCTCTTGTATGCAATGACATCTTATTTTTTTTATACCATGGAAGAATTTCCTCTGCCTCGAAACCACATAGATGTAGTAGAATTCCTGCCTCTTTAATGGCCTCGATCACTTTCATTTGGCCCTCTCTCAGACCCTCGACACCCATCATAGATATTACAACTTCCACTCGTTTCATTGCATTTACAAGGCTTTTGTGATTGTCAATAGAAGTCTCCACCAAGTGCGCTCCTTGAGAGTTGAAGGAAACAAGCATCTCCACTTTGTTGATATCAAAGGCTTCCTGGGCACGATACATGACATAAGACTCATGGCCAAAGGTGAGGCTAGTCTTCACTAATCTTATGCCAAAATAATTGGTTCCTTCAATGATCAATACTCTGCTTTTTTCACCAATCTCTAGGGCCATATTTTCCTATTGCTTCTCCCTTTCTCTCTGTAATACTTAACTACTTTACACTCTCTGCAACTTAGAAATATAATATAGATATTTTTCTGTCACAATGAACAATCACTTTCAATAAAAACATTGCTCTCATGATTTCCCAAAGCGAATCCCATAGAAAGAGCCCTTTCGACGAATTTACAAACCCTCTATCTTTGACAAGATCCGAATGGGATATTTTAGCGGTTTCTTAACAACGTCTTGATTTGTAACTAATCTCAAGTAAATTAAAAATACAAATTATTATCTTTATTAATGCCAAATGGTTCCCTATTTTATGACAATTGCATCCCTCATTCCCAAGACATAAATCCATGGCAATGAAGAGGCGGTTACCAAAAATCCATTTATATTTTAAACAATTCTTGATGGAAATGGTTTCATTAATAATAAACTAATAATATTACTCTTATGAATACCGTGAGTAATTACGTGGTTGTAATGATTACATACTTCCACTCTTAAAGTGAACATCATCCTCATCGTTTATCTCTCACTGGAACATCAAATTTTACTCGTGATATAACAATCTAAACCACACAAAAGGGGATCCTTCCTTTTTTAAAAGAATGGGTTCATTCCAAGAAATATCAATAAGCAAAAAAATAGTGTTATAACATAAGAAAAATCAATAGTCATAAGCATTTATAGCTTCAACGATATGCAAGTTCTACTCTCCACACTTGGCCTATTCAAATTGATAAAATACAAAACAAAATCTCTATATCAACTTACCATTACTTACCCATTACTCTTGAAAGTCATGGTCACTTTTACACAAATGCTTCAATGGTTTAACAATCCAACTACAGGCACCATATAATCTATGATGAACAAATTCAACCACATTAGTTGCAACATTTTCAAGCAAATGAAATACTTGAAACTATCACTTATTTATACAATGGCAACTGATATTTAAACCATAGTGCCTCCACAAATACTTAGAGAACACCAACCCTCTAGTCATCAAAATGATAAATTAATTCACCATGTGCACACTGTCTTAGCTTCTGCTAAAAACATCCACACAGTACTTCTAAAAGTACTCAGAGAGCATCGAACGCTCTATAATCATCAAAGTGATCAATAAATGCACCAAGTGCATATTGTCTTAGCCCCTGCTAAGACATTCAAAGGATTGGTAATACAATAAAGGAACTTACACTTCCAATAATTCCTTCCTGAGCATTCGACTCTTTTTCCGTCAAGATGTACATAATTTTTTTTACACAAACATACAAAAAACTCATAACACAAAGTCTTAGTTAATTGCTCTACTATGAGAACTATAGTAGACTAAAGAATGCTCCTCCCAACCAATGGGAACTGGTTTCCACAACCAGATCAAGTCTTTGTCATATCCAGACAATTCTCTAATAGAGACCAAACCAGGTCCAGTCTAGAATTCCACTAGCCAACCAACTCAAGAATTCCAATGACCGCATAGGGTCCAAAATAGGATTCCTCTTGGCAGCGTACTGCCTATTCCTTCGACAACGTCCTGTCTATGAGGAATTTTGGGCCTCCTCCAACAAACTCCAAATCAATAGTGTTGCCTCAAGATTTTACCCTCTTCACCATCTTGGCCAACTCTTTTCCCTTATTGAGATCATTTATCTCCGGGGAGAGGAAATTTGGGCAGGCAAGTGCCATCAACCCCTCCGGGCAGGCAACTAACATCAACCTAAGGCCTTCTGGCCTTTCACAACTATCCACAACTATCTGACATGTTAAATTTCTCTTTTAACACTCTTTCCCACAATGATTTATATAATGAACCATATGCACATGGTCATTAACAAAAGAAACATTTATGTACGTCATGCATTTATACTTAACTCTCAACATGGGTCCACACTATCTAGATTGACATGAAACATAATTGACATAGATGTTATATGCATTCTGACTTTCCAAGTAACACAATCTTGCATATCATATAACATTATACTTTCTCATTTACAATTGCAATGTTTTACCTTGACAGGTTTTCTTGTTGCCATTAAGCTACCACTACTTAATCCCATCAGCGACGTTAGTCATAAATATGCATCATTTAACAAGTATTCACTTTACAAATCATTTTAGTTTCATGCATACAATACTGTCATGCATAAAAGTATATGCAAATGTTCATTAATGTGTAAATGTCAATAATAGTTGAGGTAACAATTTAAACATTTCCAATTTCCCACAGTTATTGTCATCAATAGACCAATACATGAAGTGACTACCATAATCACTTGTTTACGAATTTTAATAAGCTTAAATCAAATTCAATTCATACATATAAGTTATACTAGTTAAGCATGCAACACTAACCAATCACAACTACCAACCATCTTAATGCAGCCATGACAAGACTTAATCAGCAATAGTTATTACAGTCAAGTCTCACTACTTGACTCATTGTTTATTTTTAATGTCTAAAGGGGTTATTTCAATGTCTTTTTAAAACACTCTATCATCTTATTCAAGGAAATTCCTCATATTTTACATTCATGCATTCACTCATTAAAAGTAGTACATTGTAACTTTAGTCATTTTCATTGAATGTATCATTAATATTTCCATGTTTGCAAAGGTTGGTAGTCAAATTTGAGTGTTCAAGATTGTTCATAGTTGTAATAGAGGTTTTATTATTCTTTATCCTCATCGGGATTCAAATATCATGAATACAGTTTTGCAACAAACTTAATTACTTATTACCCTTCAATGCAGTTATAAACATGCACTATGAATGTTAAGTCAAAAGTAGTCTACTGCATATATCAATATGTAGATTGTTAGACTCATACTTGAGTTGAGGCCCACTAGTAGCATACCTCGATTTCTTTTCTGCTTAACAATTCCAAAAGGCACCAGTGCTGCAACCTTTAGCTTTGATACCACTGGTAACATACCCTGGTAACCTCACATGAAAATGCAGGGAGTTCATTTTTTTTACACAAATTACCCACATGTAAACTCTCGCAAAGAAATTAACACAATTGACCTATCTGTCACCCACAAGAAAAACGTATTTTTCCAAAGAAGATTCCTATGACTTTTATTATCTTTGCGCATTTGATCTATGCATAGGTTATTAAATTTTCTCATAACTAAGTATTCTTTTTCAAAAGAACTCTCTTACCCACGAAAATCCATGGGAATCTTTTCCATGGATTTATTAAACAACTAATCTTTACCAACACCATGGAAATATTTTACCATGACTAAGCACAATTCCATTGTGTTTTTTCAAGAACACCACAAGATTTATTTATTCTAATGAACCAAAAGGTCATAGTTACTTATCTTTTCTTCAACAAAGACTTATGTCTTATAAACACATAAGGTAGTTATTTTTATACAAAACTACACATTTCAAAAGAAAATCTCACTTTCCAAGAAAAATAATTTAATTAACTTTTCTCTTTTATTTTCACCACCCATGAAAATATTTCACAAATTACCCTCTTTAATCTAGATTCGTTTTCAAGAAAATAACTTGGTTTTCTTATCATTTCATACACCCGTATGAAATCCCTTTTTAAGAAAAGAGCACGCATCCTATCTTTTCTTATATAAAATGCATATGCAATGTTATATATATATATATATGAAGGACAAGAAATGTTACTTGTCTTTTACTCTTGCAAATATATAAACTTTATCTACATGAAATAGTATGTTTTCTTTACTAAGAAAACTAGCGTGAGTGTATGCATAAAATTTCATGAATTCTTTTAGTAACTTAACATTTCATCTTTTCATCATTTCAAGAACTCATGAGAATATTTTCAAGAATTAAATTAATTCACATACCTCTTGTACACATTGACATCTTATTTTTTTTATACCATGGATGAATTTCCTCTGCCTCGAAACCATAGAGATGTAGCATAATTTCCTGCCTCTTTAATGGTCTCGATCACTTTCATCTGGCCCTCTCTCAAACCCTCGGCACCCATCACATATATTACAACTTCCACTTGTTTCATTGCATTTACAAGGCTTCTCTTATTGTCAATAAAAGTGTTCACTAGGCGTGCTCCTTGAGATTTGAAGGAAATAAGCATCTCCACTTTGTTGATATTAGAGGCTGCCTGGGCACGATACAGGACATAAGTCTCATGGCCGAAGGCAAGCATGGCTTTCACTAACCTTCTGCCAAAATAATCGGTTCGTCCAATGACCAATACTCTGCTTCTTTCACCATTCACGAGGGCCACATTTTCCTATTGCTTCTCCCTTTCTCTCTATAATACTTAACTACTTTACACTCTCTGACTCTTATAAATATAATATAGATCTTTTTCTGTCACAATGAACAATCACTTTCAGTAAAAAAAATACTCTCATGATTTCCCAAAGAGAATCCCATAGAATGAGCCCTTTCGGCGAATTTACAAACGCTTTGTCTTTGACAAAATCCGAATGGGATATTTTAGCGGTTTCTTAACAACTTCTTGATTCGTAACTAATCTCAAGTAAAATAAAAATAAAAATTCTTATTTTTATTAATGCCAAATGGTTCCCTATTTTATGACAATCGCATCCCTCATTCCCAAGACATAAAGCCATGGCAATGAAGAGGCAGTTACCAAAAATCCATTTATATTTTAAACAATTCTTGATGGAAATGGTTTCATTAATAATAAACTAATAATATTTTTATGAATACCATGAGTAATTACGTGGTTGTAATGATGTTACAATTTTTGAATGCATAAACGGATTCAACACCTTGAAAAACCCCTAGGCACAAGAAATCTATCGATTAAACAATTTGAACTCAAGTTTTTAAAAGTTTCTGCCAAATTTTGGTTACAATGTAAAAAAAATGTCATTTCGCCTATATATATATAATCGGTCTAGATGCATCTTAACTTTGGATCTATGAAGCTCACAGAGGGATCACATTTCTCTGAGGTGCAAATTGTTCCTCAAGTTTTGCACTCAAAAAGAAGGTTTGCACTTTGAGAGATTTGATCCCTCTTGGCCCTTGATAGATCCGGAGTTAAGATGGATCTAGGATGATTAAATTAAAATATTGGAAACTTCTTTTTCTATGTACCCCGAAGATCAGTGTCAACTACGTCCACTAAATATGTGTACCAGACAAATCCACTTGAATGGATCACTTCTTGTTGGCTCAACCACAGAGCCCAACCTAGAGGGTGTAGAGAGAATTGAACCTCACAATAACAAAGGTGCTTTAATGAAGGGGGCTCGACCAATTGAGCTAACCTTAGGGGCTAAAATTCTTGAAGACTTATTCCAAAATAGACATGACTATTAACATAATTAATAACAAAAAAAATTATTTTAGTGAGAGCCATAAATAAAATATTTCAATGTCCATATTAAATAACAAAATTTTATATCAACTTTATATAGAGAAAAGTAAAATAATTTAACTTTCAAATTTTTTCATAATTTTCACTTTCCATTGTGAGAGAGATATGTAATTTATTCCATTGTTAATATGTAATTGATACATAACATTTAAAAAATATTAATAACAATTTTTTTTTAT
>APFE031550201.1:120038-142546 GCA_000404065.3 Pinus taeda
TATTTAAAAAATATATACATATATTTTTTAACTGGAAAGAGTATTTGTATTATATAACTTTACCCCTAGTTTGCAACAAATACATCAGACATTATAGGGCTAATTCATCAAAAGTTTCACATTGTTTTCTCCTTTCCAATAGGAATACGTGATTTTACTTAGGATAATATATTTAAACAACAAAAAGAGGGGTTTTGTAGGTGAATACTTTACAAATCTGCCCCAACAAAATACACAATTTACAACACATAACACTACTAATTGATTATAAAATCTTTCATGAGAGTTTCTCTGTGCCCCAACAAAATACACAATTTACAACACATAACACTACTAGTTGATTATGAAATCTTTCATGAGAGTTTGTCTGCACTGGGTTGACATGAAGTCACTTGGCCCCCAATTCTACATTTTTATATTTTCTTGTATCAACTAATTTAACTATTTTTTTAATAAACTTCATCAACAATTAGAGAATTATAGTAGACTTGATTTGACCATTAATCTTTAATTTACCTATCTTCAATTTACACCTCTCATTAGCATACTTATATGCTTCTTTATTGAAGTCTCTTAGAACAAATATGCTTTGGACGGGATATCTTCCACAGTTTTCCTTCTTCTTTTCATGATGTTTTCCATAGATTTCTCCTTTGGGAGGGAACTTTTGACCAAATTATGCAAGAGTAGGAGAGAATCTCCCATAATCGTAAGTGCCCACCTGACGTTCTTTGGCTAACAAAAGTCCCTGGTAGAGGCCATATATCTCTGCTTGATTATTTGTCATATGATCAAAACCCCATGAGTACCTAAATACTTTGCCTTCCTCGGGGCAATAAAATACTCCTCTCTTCTGCCACCCCTAACATTTAAAAAAATATTAATAACAAAAAAAAATGAGAGAGAGATAGTATTAATATCTTAATGTGGAGATTCTAAATCATAAATAAAATATTTCAATGTCATATATATATATATATATATATATATATATATATATGAACCCAGGCCCTGTGACACGTAGCTACCACTGTGATGCGTAGCTACTACTAAACCTCTAGGGTTTACGCCATGTTTTTCTCTCCATAAACCGGGTCACAACTGGGGGATTTGAACCTATTTTTTCTCAGGACTCATTACTTCGATCACCAATTGAGTTGCACTCTTAGAAAGTCAACTATGCATATATTATATAAAATAAGTGAAAAAATAAATAAATAAATAATTCTTATAGTTGAAACATTTTATTACTACTTCTAACTCTAGATTCATAAAAGAATTGAAAAAATCAAATCTATCTCCGTTCAAATTTTTATTCAAATGTGCACTCAAAAAGACATTTGCATTTTGGAAAATTTGATCCATCTCTACACTTAATTAAATTCTAAGTAAAATTAAAATATAGTATTTTTAATATTTTAGGGATTTTTTATTTAGAACATCACAATATTGTATGCCTCTTGTTGTCGATGTTTCGAATCCCAACGTGGATCCATCTTCAGGACAAAAATTGATATGTTGAAAGAGGAGCTTACCAACTAGATAGATCAGTCGCTCTTATTTCAATCTTAATCCTTGAATTTTAGAGAAAACAGATCTCATTCCATATATCCCCTCCTCACAGAGAAATTATGTCAGATTTTAAGCTTCTGTGGTTGTCATTTAGGGATTTTTGATTCAGATCATCCACAATATTGTTTGCCTCTTGTTGTCGATGTTTCGAATCCCAACGTGGATCCATCTTCAAGATAGAAGTGATAGATTGAAAGAGGAGCTTACCAACCAGATAGATTAGCCGCTCTTCTTTCAAACATAATCCTTGAATTTTCGAGATAACAGATCTCATTCCATATATCCCCTCCGTACAAGGAAATTATGTTAGATTTTAAGCTTATGTGGCCATCACTTAGGGATTTTTGATTCGGATCATCCGCAATATTGTGTGCCTTTTGTTGTCAACATTTCGAATCACAACGTGGATCCATCTTTAGGACAAATATGCTATATTGAAAGAGGAGCTTACCAACGAGATAGATCAGCCACTCTTCTTTCAATCTTAATCCTTGAATTTTTGAGAAAACAGGTCTCATTCCATATATCCCCTCCGTACAGGGAAATTATGTTAGATTTTAAGCTTCTGTGGCTGTCATTTAGGGATTTTTGATTTGGATTATCCACAATATTGTGTGCCTCTTGTTGTCGACGTTTCAAATCCCAACGTGGATCCATCTTTAGGACATAAGTGATAGATTGAAAGAGGAGCTTACCAACGAGATAGACCAGCAACTCTTCTTTCAATCTAAATCCTTGAATTTTCGAGAAAACATGTCTCATTCCATATATCCCCTCCGTATAAGGAAATTATGTTAGGTTTTAAGCTCTCTGACTGTCATTTAGGGATTTTTGATTCAGATCATCCATAGTATTGTGTGCCTCTTGTTGTCGACATTTTGAATCCCAACATGGATCCATCTTCAGGACAAAAGTGATAGATTGAAAGAGGAGCTCACCAACCAGATAGATCAACCGCTCTTCTTTCAATCTTAATACTTGAATTTTTGAGAAAACAAATCTCATTCCATATATCCCCTCCGTACAGGGAAATTATGTTAGATTTTAAGCTTCTGTGGTTGTCATTTAGGGATTTTTGATTCGGATAATCCACGGTATTGTGTGCCTCTTGTTGTCGACATTTCGAATCCCAACATGGATCAATCTTCAGGACATAAGTGATAGATTGGAAGAGGAGCTTACCAAGCAGATATATCAACTGCTCTTCTTTCAATCTTAATCCTTGAATTTTCGAGAAAACAAATCTCATTCCATATATCCCCTCCGTACAGGGAAATTATGTTAGATTTTAAGCTTCTATGGCTGTCATTTAGGGATTTGTTGATTCAGATCATCCACAATATTGTGTGCCTCTTGTTGTCGACGTTTCGAATCCCAACGTGGATTCATTGTGAGGACAAAAGCGATAGATTGAAAGAGGGGCTTACCAACCAGATAGATCAGTTGCTCTTCTTTCAATCTTAATCCTTGAATTTTCGAGAAAACAAATCTCATTCCATATATCCCCTCCGTACAGGGAAATTATGTTAGATTTTAAGCTTCTGTGGTTGTCATTTAGGGATTCAAAACAATGACAACAAGAGAGGCACACAATACTATGGATGATCCGAATCAAAAATCCCTAAATGACAGCCACAAAAGCTTAAAATCTAACATAATATCCCTGTACAGAGGGGATATATGGATTGAGATATGTTTTCTCGAAAATTCAAGGATTAAGATTGCAATAAGAGCGACTTATCTATCTGGTTGGTAAGCTCCTCTTTCAATCTATCACTTCTGTCCTAAAGATGGATCCACGTTGGGATTCAAAATGTCGACAACAAGAGGCACACAATATTGTGGATGATCCGAATCAAAAATCCATAAATGACAACCACAGAAGCTTAAAATCTAATATTAATATTTTGTTATTAATAATTTTTTATTACATATTATTATTATTTATTAAATTTTATATCCATATTTTATTATTTCTTCCTTGTGAATATCCATCAAAACAATCAATTTATTTATGCACAATGAGATATTGTCTGATATAATTTTATGTAACGAGCCTAGATCCATCTTAACTCTGGAACTATCAAGCGTTGATTGAGATCAAATCTCTACATGTGCAAAAGGTTTGCACCTTAAGATTGATCAAATCCGTGGATGTGTACACCTCTTTTTTGAGTGCAAAACTTGAAGAAAGGTTTGCACTTTAAGATTTATGTAACAAGCCTATTTATGTAATGAGCCTAGATCCATCTTAACTTTGGATCTATAAGTGTCGAGAGAGATCGGGATCAAATCTCTATGTGCAAACCTCTTTTCTGAGTGTTCTATGTGCAAACCTTTTTTATAAGTGCAAAACTTGAAGAAATGTTTGCACCTTAAGAAATTTGATCCCTCTCAAAACTTGATAGATCTAGAATTAGAATGGATCTAGGCTCGTTTAATTATTAATTTTATTTTTTAGGTCAATTTTATTTTTATATAATTTCACTAAGTCAAATTGTTTTAATTAATAATTTTGTATTTTTATGTACTTTTAGTGGGTGAGAATGTTTAGATAATATAATATAATAGGACATTACAACATCTCTTACACACTAGGATGCATAGTGTCTCTTGGACAAAAATGTCATAAAATTAAATTAAAAAAAAAAAAAAATTAATTTATAAAATATTTTGATTGTGAGATGAAAGATGGTTTTTGGGCATGTGGTATTGATGAGCTATGGTATTGGCCCATGGAATGGTATGGTTAATAATACCCATGGTAAAGTGGGGTGAGTATTCATGGTTAAAAATCTTGTTAGATTAAAAACGTCTGCGCGCGCGGCCGGCTCCTCTGCTCTCAAGCTAGGGTTTTGCGTGTTCTACAGCGCCGCCCAGGCTGCTGCGCCCCTGTGCACAGCCTCGCCCTCCACTCTGCAGCCAGATGGAGACCCCTGAGAGCTCTGCCCCCCAGCGGATCCGCCTCCTGAAGTCGCAGCTTTCAGAAATTTGATTGCAAATGGGACAAATCGCCCTCCTTCTGCATCACAGCAGAAGTTTATCAAAAGAATGGAGACGATACCCTCTGTTGCCTTGCCAGAGGAGGACACCTGCAAAGCGGCTCTGAATTTGGCAGAAAGAGGCCTCATAGGCCAGTTGACAGGCCTATGGCTATCCCCCAAATCCGTGGAGGATTGGACCCAAAGAAACTGGAAACCTCTGATAAAAGACGGAGTGAAGAGTTATTTTGTTGGCAAAGGGTACTTCGTTTTTGTATTTGAAAACAAGGAAGACAGAAGCTTAATATTTAGAAACGGTCCCTACTTCATGGGGCCACAGGGACTGTATTTAAATCAATGGAGCCCAGACTTTGATCCCTCTCAAGACGTCCCATCTGCCGTGCCGGTGTGGGTAAGGCTCCCTCATCTGCCCCTTCATTGCTGGAATCAAAAATCGTTTCAGACCATCGGGAATGCACTAGGTAAATATATAGATCAGGCTGTTAGAAGAGACCAATATTCATGTGCGCGTATCTGCGTCGAAGTGGACCTTGAAGAAGGATTGCCTGAAGCGATCAAGCTCTCGGTGGCAGGGTGGACGCACATCCAAGAGCTCGACTATGAATAACTCCCCTTTAAATGCAGACATTGTCATGGCTACAGTCACTTTGCCAAGCACTGCAAGAAGAAAGCGGAGGAACAATCAGAAAAACAGAATGGAGATCAATGGACCTTAGTCTAGAGAACAGCCCAAGCAAAGAAAGATGTAGGAAAAAGTGCAGCATCAGGGGACAAAAACATCAACATCCCAACTTAGGAAGAGGGAGAAAAAGCAAAAGGAATCGAGGAGACACAACCTGATCCACCGAACAAAGACCAAGAAAAAGAGAACCATGAGGAAACCCCCCTTGCAAGCATAGAGGGAGGGAGCGACATCCAAGGCAGCCCCTCTAACCCCACCTATGCAGAAATCATAAAGAAAAATCTAGTCGAAAGCTCTGAGTCCTCAGAGGAAGAACTCTTTGAGAGACCATTAAAAAGACCCGGAAGGAAATCCCGCAAGGAAAAAAGAGAAGAAGAAGCAGAAAGGCTCAAAACCCAAGGGAGCCAATCCACGATAGAAATGACAATCGGAAGAAGTAGTAGGCCCAGGTCATCCAAGGGTGGCTCCACCCCTATCATAGGTAAATAATGAAGCTAGTCTCTTGGAATTGCAGAGGATTGGGGAACCCCGCAAAAATAGAAGCAGTAAAGGATCTTTTAAAGACGGAACCTATTGACATCCTCATGCTCCAAGAGACTAAGATAGCAGGACAAGCCCTGCTAGAAACAAGCAAATCAAAATGGAAGAAAAGTTCAGGCATAGCTGTCAGCGCTCGGGGCTCCTCGGGAGGTCTGGCAACTCTCTGGAACGAAGATCAATTTCAGCTGATCAACTCTCACGAGAACCTGCATTGGATATACATAGAAATAACCCACATTTCAAGTAAGTTATCTTTCTCTCTAGTCAATCTATATGTACCTGTCAATTACTCTGAAAAAAGAGACTGCTGGAACTCTTCGGTAGAGTTTCTTGAGCAGGAATCCCCCACCAATATCATTCTCGCTAGGGATCTCAACATAGTTTTGAAAGCCAAAGAAAAAAGAGGAGGTACCAATTCCAAGGACCCTATGGTGGGTGTAGTGGAGGAGCTTGCCCAGCACTGGGATCTGCAAGATTTTAACCCAATCCAAGGCTTATTCACCTAGTCAAACAACAGAACAGGAACAGATCATATCTCTGCTCGACTGGACCGATTTCTCGTGCAAACCTCCCTCCTCATGAACAAGAAAATCATAACAACAAAAATTATGCCCAAGTTGTCCTCTGACCACAAGCTAATACAGCTCTGTTTAGAAGATGAGGAGGATTTGGGCCCCATCCCTTTTCGTTTTTCTCCTCAATGGATCGAAAGGGAAGGCTTTTTGGAGACTGTGAAAGCAGCTTGGGACACCTCCATTTCAGGCTCCCCAAGCTTCGTTTGGGAGCAAAAACTGAAGCTTACCAAAAAAGCATTGAAGGAGTGGATCAAGAAACCAACTCCCAACCCCATCTCTCTTAGAGTCGCAGCAGTCCAGGCTTTGCACTCACTTCAAAACGACATGGAAAGCAAAAATATTAATGAAGAACTCTTGGACAAGGAAACAAAAGCGCAGAGAGCAGCCTATCAATCTTTTAGAAAAGAGGAAGAATATTGGAGATTAAAGTCTAGGAGCCTGTGGCTAAAAGCCGGGGATCGCAATACCTCTTTCTTCCACCGACAATACAGGGCTAGACTGTCAAGGAATCATATAGCAGAAATAAAGACTTCGACGGGCCAAATCTGCAAGGGCTTTCAACAAGTCAAAGAAGCAGCAGAATTACACTTCCAAAACCTCTACAACCCGGTTCCTCAAGGTGAAGAAGCGGATGAAGCAAATTTCCTCAATCACATCCCCTCCTTAATC
This sequence comes from Pinus taeda, assembly GCA_000404065.3. Classification (NCBI taxonomy): domain Eukaryota; kingdom Viridiplantae; phylum Streptophyta; class Pinopsida; order Pinales; family Pinaceae; genus Pinus; species Pinus taeda. The sequence continues at coordinate 127,079 of APFE031550201.1, forward strand.
TCCCCGGAGGACAACATAGATCTATGCAAACCTGTTTCAGAGGAGGAAATAATCAAAGTTATCTGGTCTATGGACTCCGACAAGGCCCCCGGGCCGGACGGATTCACCATTCATTTCTACAAAGTATGCTGGGACATCATAAATTACGATCTGCAAAAGATGATAAGGGGATTCATGACAAAAGCTAAAGTAGGTGGTAGCACCAACTCAACCTACTTAGCTCTGATTCCCAAAGACTCTAACCCGGAAACCTTTGCCAGATTCAGGCCAATTTCGTTATCCAATGCCTCCTATAAGATTTTGGCAAAGTTGTTAGCCAGCAGAATAAAGCCCTTGCTTCCCAGAATTATCTCTAACTCCCAAGGAGGCTTTGTGGAAGGTAGACACATTCTGGACAACGTCATCCAAGTGCAGGAGACTATACACTCAAGCAAGTAGAGGAAAGAGAAAGGTATGCTCATAAAGTTAGATATGGCGAATGCGTTTGACAGAGTCAACAGAACATTCCTCAGCAAAGTTTTGCTCTCCTTTGGTTTTTCCCCTTAGTTCGTTAACCTCTTAAAAGCCTGCATGAATAACCCATGGATTGCTCCCCTCATAAATGGCAGGCCTGCCAATTTCTTTAAAGCCAATAGAGGCATCAGGCAGGGATGCCCGCTCTCCACCTATCTTTATATCATATTGGTTGAAGCATTAAGTCGAAAACTTGAAGCTGAAAGATTGTCAGGATCCATTCTGGGCCTCAAACCCTCCAACAGAGTAAGCCCCCTGAATCACGCATTATTCGCAGATGACTCAATCCTGTTGGGGGGCGCTTCAACCAGAATAGCAAAGGTCTTCGACATGGTCATCAGGAACTATTGCAAAGTCTTAGGAGCTTTGGTAAATGAAAGAAAAAGCGAAGTCTACAGCTGGAATACAGATCAACAGGAGCTCAATAATATAGCTAATACACTCGGATTCAAAGGGCATTCCCAATGGGATAGAATCAGATATCTGGGGCTCCCCATAATCTCAGGGGTGAATAAGAGATCGCTATGGAGCGACATAATTTGCAAATTTAAAACCAAGATCTCGAAATGGGGAGGATACTGGTTGACAAAAGGAGGCAAGGTCATTTTAATTAAATCTCAGCTCTCTTCCCTAATTATTTACCAAGCAGCGTTTCTGCTCGCTCCCAGAAATGTCATGGATCAAATCTCCTCTTTCCTCAGAGATTTCCTTTGGCAAGGAGGCAGGGGCAATGATAAGAAACAACATCTTGTAAACTGGGAAACTGTCAAGAAGCCCATCACTGAAGGAGGACTGCAAATTCGCGATCCTTCTCTGGTCAACCTCACCTTAGGCAACAAAATTCTGTGGAAAATGATCAAAGAACCAGGTCATCCTGTGAGTGCCATATTGCGGTCAAAGTATACGAATAAAATTGACTTGAGAAATCTCCAACTGGGTTACACAGCTAACAGCACGCTGTTGTGGAAGCTCTGTCATAAGAGCTGCAAATTCTTCAAACGAAATGTCTACAGAATTCCAGGAAATGGCAAACAAACTTGTCTTTGGCAGGATCGTATAATGGGACAAAATCCTCTAAGCGAAAATGAGGAAATCACTGACTTAAGGGACTGGCTAATTTCTGTTGGGAAGCTAAGTTTATTTGATATCTCCTCATGGGATCAGAGAGACGATTGGGTCGGTTGGGCAATTCCCGTGCCTCCTGCCCACCTGCAACTGCAAATGAACACATTTCTGAAACTGATCGAAGACGCTACACCGATACATCGTTCACTGCAAGATCGGTGGGGCTGGGGTCAATCTGGAGAATATACAGCAACAGAAGGATACAAAGCACTACAGACTTTGGGAAACAATAAGTACAGTGCCGAGTTCTGGAAAAACGTCTGGGAGCCTTTAGCTCTCCCGAAAGTCAATTTTTATTTATTTATTTATTATTATTTTTTTCTCTGGACTCTAATTCATAACAAGATCTTAACCGGAGACAATCTTGCAAAAAGAAATTTCGATGGCTCTCACTGGTGCGCTCTTTGTAGAAGCAACGTCGAGACATCCCAACATCTCTTCATCGACTGCCAGTTCGCAAAGGAAGTATGGGAATTAACGCTCCAAGACTTAAATATAAGCTCTCTCGCTCAGATATCTGTCCCAGATCTCTTCGCAGATTGGAGCCATCGCTACTCTCATCATATTCCTCAAAAATCGATTTGGTACAAAATCTGGAACGCCTTGCCCAAATTTGTCTGTTGGAAGATTTGGCTGGCCCGTAACCAGAAGATCTTTAAAGACCTCCATCTCACTCCCTTGCAAGTAGCAGCCAAGGCCAGATCTTTTCTCCTAGAAGCGGCACAGCAGCAGAACTATAAAGAGGACACATCACTCCAGCAGGTAGAGAAGAGGTGGTTTGGAAAGTTTGAATTTCAAAACAGAAAAAATCTCCTTACTCCTCAAGCAGAGCCCCCAACCTGGAAAAAGAGAGACACAGATGAAACATTCTAGCACTGGTGGAGAGCTCAAAACTCCCACACAATCTTCTTTGATGGGGCTTCCAAAGGAAACCCCGGCCCCTCGGGCGCCGGTGGGATCATCTATTCCCCTGAAGGGCTTTCCCGAGATACTTTCTATTGGGGTATTGGTCTGAAGACTAACAATCAAGCAGAGTTGCTCAGCCTTCTTAAAGCATGTCAAATTGCCAGAGAAAAAGGGATCAGAGATATTCAGGTTTTTGGAGATTCGGAGATTCTTATAAAGAAGCTGAATGCTGGAGAACTATTCAGAAATGCAGGTCTTAATAGATCTATGGAAAGACTGAAAAGAGTGCTCTCCTCCTTTGCTTCCTACAAATTCTACCATATACTTAGAAGCTCAAACAACGAAGCGGATTTGATGGCCAACAAAGGGACTGCACTGGATAAAGGGTTGCTGTTCATAAATGAGGACAAATTTGTAGAAATTCCTTGCTAAATGCTTAGATAGATCAGCCGATTTAGAAGTACAAGCATGATGTAAACAGGGCTGCCTTGGCAAAGGCACACTCTTTTTCCCGCTTAAAAAAAAAAAAAAAAAAAAAAAAAAAAAAAAAAAAAAAAAAAAAAAAAAAAAAAAAAAAAAAAACCACACACACACATATCCGTTAAAGTTAAAAACATATCCGTTAAAGTTAAAAAAAAAAAACTTGTTATATTGTAAGATTTTTTTGATTGTGAAATGAGAGTTGGTTATTGGACATGTGGTATCGATGAACCATCATATTGACCCAAGGTATGATCTGATTAATAATATCCATGGTAAAGTGGAGGTGAATATCTATGGTTAAAGATCTTGTTATATTTTAAGTATTAAGTTTTTATGTGTTTATTAGTGAAATTTAAAGATGGTTACACATTTTTTTTTGTAACCTTGGGAGGACTACATTTTCATCATGTTAAATATATCACTCCAATCGGGGCGGGGAATTGAACTAGTCACTTCACATCAAGAAGTGCCTTAATAGAGAACCTGATCACCATCTATCCAAGATAAATGAATTTTAATTCACGGCTACTATTTATATGTTATATATTTTAATGTGATAGAGGGGTAGATATATTTCAAAAGTAATTATAATTTTTTCTTTTCTTTTAGATTTAATAAAAAAATGTTATGAAATTAAACTCAAACAAAATATTAATAAAATATTTTGATTGTGAAATGAGAGATGGTTTTTGGGCATGTTGTATTGATGAACAATGGTATTGGCCCATGGTATTGTAACAAAATCTATTTACAAGTTAACAATATCTATGACAAAGTGGATGTGAATATCCATAGTTAAACATATTTTTAAATTGTAAGTATTAAATTTTTTATGTGCATATTAATTAAATTTATGGTTAAATCATTATTCTATTTTATAAGGAAAAGTGGATCTTAACTTATTGTTGCTACTTATATATTATATATTTTAATGCATTTGTATATTATGATTTTTTTTTTTTTTTATCTAAAAAAGTTATTCACTTTTATTAATAAAACAAATTACAATGTAATAATTGAATTTTATTATTTTTTTTTATATTATTATTTAAGATATTTAATTATTTAGGGTACATAATTATTATTCTATTTTGTAAGGAAAATGGATCTTAAGGTAGTGTAGCTACTTATATGTTATATATTTGATTGGAATTGGAATTTGTATATTATGATTATTTTTATTTATTATTATTATTTTTTTTTTAATCTAAAAAGTTATTAACTCTTTTCTTTAAAAGAAAAAAAAAATTGTTGATGGGGAACTCGCAATTTTCCCACATATATGCAATAACCCTCAAGCCACATATATCAAAACTCATAGTTGAACCTAAGACCAGACCTCTCGAGACCACTGAAACTTGAGCCAGGATCCCAAACTCCAATGGGACGAACATGGGTGGTGAGGGAGTTAGCAACTCACCTCAACCACTTGTACAACATCTCCCCTAATGAGCTCTATATTACTTTAGCAACATTCCCAGATATTTGCAACAACCCTCAAGCCACATATATCAGAAACTCATAGTTCAACCTAAGACCAAGACCTCTAGAAACCACCGAAACTAGAGCCGGGATCCTAGACTCCAACGAGATGCTGTGAAACTAGAGCCGGGATCCCAGACACCTATCCCTCCAGCATTACGATGATGGGCCAAGGGTGTCATTTTCGGGGATTTGAACCTCCAACAAGACACCCCGAAACTAGAATCGGGATCCCAAACTCCTATCCCTCTAGCGTTACTATGACGGGCCAAGGGTGTCATTTTCGAGGAATTGAACCTCCGTGGTGAGGGAGTTAACAACTCACCTTAACCACTTCGTCTACCTTTATTTGACTATTAGTTTTAACTTTTTAAAGACACTACACCATCTCCCTCAATAAGCTCTATACTACTTTTAAATAACATGTAAATATTTCCCAATCTTTTATATATATAATTTGAAATATGTTAATATAAATTCAATTTATTAAATTAAAATATAATTAATTGCACCTGCACATCATCCCTATACCAAATCAATCCGCCCATGAAAAAACTCTACCGGGATTTTATGCCCCTGCCTGTATTTGGAGATCTGAGAAATATTAATGTATTGACCTCCAAACAGATTAAAAAGCTTATCACAATAGAATACTAGATTATATGCCCCCGAGATTTAGAAAATCCCACGCAGTATTTTATTCGAGACCTGAGAAATATTAATGTATTGACCTCCAAACGCATTAAAAAGCTTATAACGATAGAATACTCTCTCCCTCAACAAAATTCACCCAAACCTCTTATCACAATAGAAGAGTCTGTACCCTTCCATTGTCCTCCAAACAAAATCCACGCAAACCTATATATACGATTTATTCTTTGTTTCTCGTGTTTTTCACATATTTGCAGGAAAACAGCCCATTATATATCATCCTGACCGATGTTGGGAGGTTCAACTGAGACTAGTTTGGCTGAAAGGTTCAGCGGGTTACTTAGATTCGGCCATGGGGATTCGGAAGGTGGGGATTTGATGGATGAAACGAAGAACAATTATGCGTCTGGTGATCGATGCTCTGCGAGAAGGGTTATCAGTCGTAAGTGCAGAACAGAGGAGGTGGAGCCTGGCAAATTCGTTCAGAAATGCGAGAAGACGGAGCAGCTCTTGAGGGATTGTGTCGGCAGGTGACCCTTCATCTCTTTTTGATGTGTAGTTTCTGTTTTTCGGTTTGCGTGTTTCAAATTGAATATTAAAATAGCCAAAGCTGACAAATGCACCGGGTGGTTGCTGGAATTTCGTTGAGAAATGTAATGATGAAAATTAGAAATCCACACGGTTATAGATGCCTGGTTTGCTGTTTTAGTTTCTTTAAAAAAATTGTCCAATGGGCTTGGGATTAACCGTACGGAGTGAGGAGTTTCACACTATAGTTCAAGGATTCAGTACCACAGCTTTTCTAGCAATTTGATTTAGGGTTCGAACTTATAACCATGCCAGGCATGAGCTTCATTAAGATGGAGTGAATATACTCCTTGATGATGTAGTTCGGACCATTTCACCATATTATCTACCCAAGCCTACTTCTATGTTCACGATAATGCCTGTCAAGTAGGTTTGAACCGTATAACAAGTTAACAACCCAAGCCTGCTGCTATGTTCTCCCCAATGCTTGTCGAGTGGGTTTTAACCGTATAACAACCCAAGCCTGCTCCTATGTTCTCCTTAATGTTTGTCAAGTGGCTAGATCAAAGAACTTTTTCAAAACCGAGGACATGTTGCTGTGGTGATATGGGGAACAGAGTTAATCACCGCATCCGTGGGTGTGTGGTCTAGTGGCAAGCCATGAGGTTATCAGGGTTGAAATCACAAATATAAAGAGCGGATTGAATGGAACCATCAACAAACCTTAAATTAACATAAACCATAGGCACAAGTGTAATGTCATGCCAGGAAAAGAGAACACAAGATATGGGTGTCGTGGGCTGATAGAATCAATCGCCTATGAAAGAATATGATGAGATGGTATTACAAATGACGAGTGTATTGTGTATTTATACACAACTCATGAGGTTGGGGGTTCTTCACCTAAGAGGACGTCGTGACCCCACATAAATGCCTAGGTTGTCCTTAAGCACCTAAAATAATCTAAAAGAATGTTGACTCTTGAGTAAGTTGACTCTTAAGCCATAACCTAGTGATACAATAAAGAGAGTGCCTAGTCATAAATGACCACCATCATGACCACATATGAAGATTACTGTGATTCCAAAAAAGTGAAGATTGTCATCATTCCAACACCCTTCTCAATCATAGGATGGAGACAGAAGGATGATAAAGGACGCAGGAGGAGTGGACATACCCACTCAATTGAGTTATATAGTTGTAGCTGAAATATAAAGTAGAGTAGGTATGAGATGACCCAACTCAAGTACAAGTGTGGATGCATATATGAATACACAAATATCATCATAAAACTGCTGAACTCTTGAGAAAATGCCACCAGTGAACCGATTATCTATTGGAGACGCGCGACATTGATCTGGCCATCTGATAAGGAATTGTTGAAAAGAGGCATAAATACAGGAGAGAAAAGTCACTGAGGATACCCAATTCAATGTAGAGTGAACCATAGTTGGAAGAAGCGAAAGTGGGTTTGTGCTGACCCAACTCAATACAAAGGTTGAAGGCTTTATGAACTGGTCAACTCTTGAATAAATTCAACCATTGAATTGCTCATCATCTGGGTGAGTATGATCTTGATCCTGTCCATTTGACAAAGGAGTGCTATAAAGAGACACAAATACAAGAGATAGTAGGGATAAAAGTGAGCAGGCATGCCCAACTCAATGTAATGTCAACCGTAGCTGCAAGAAGAGAAAGTGGGTTTCTGATGACCTGAATCAAGACAAAAATGAACCCAATAATATTGAACTGCCCAACTGACGAAGAAATGCTGGAATGAACATCTTGAACAGAGGCAATCGGACTCAACTCTAAGTTGGTGTGTGGATATGCAACTCAAGTAGGCGATCACTCATAGCTGAAATAAAGAAGTCAGGGGGTTTATGTACACCCATCTCAACATAGGGTCGGTCCTATGTGTAACAACATCGTCCGTGAAGATGAATTGGAGGCCAAGAAGAGAAAGCAATAGATCACACCTTCCCCCCTTAATGTTGAATGTGAGCCATTTGAAGATAGAACCTCCTAAAAACACCATAGTATCAATACCAACTCGATTCCATAGCTGGGAAAAAGGGGGTCTTTGGTGGAGATTTGAAAGGAGCCATTGAAGTATACCATTCCACTGAAGGGGCACACACAACCTATTGATGTAACTAAGTATCTATGAAAAGTACATACAAAATGGACCAACATCATAATTGGAAATAAGAGATCCATTGAAATAAGCTGAGCATGCTACATAGAATCAGTAGTTAAATAGAGTGTGGTAGATCTCGTAAATCTGTGAGTGGAAACTGCATCAAAGAAACTGATAGGGGTCTCCTGTCATAAAAATATGACAACAGGCTTGTTAGAATCACTGTAAATCACTGCAAGAAGTTGAGTAGGCTTGTTAGAATCACCATTCGCAATATCCAATATTAAAGTTCCAATCCTTGGAACACGAAGAATATCTCCAAATAAGGTGGAGTCAATGCCAGGAGTACCATCCTTTGAATCTGGTGCAATGTGATGTGCATGGTACATCACCATATGTGCATAAAAGAAGCAGTCAATTTGGTCTAGAAAAGAGAAATCTTTGTGAAGACCTCAAGAGAACCTGCTAAAGGGGCCAAGAAAGGGTTTGAAACCCTATAATAACAGTGATCTAGAAACCCTAGTCTTGCAGCCCTTAGGGCAGATGCCACTTGACAATTGTTTCATAGATCAATTGGATACGCCAGAAAATATCACTTCCAAGCAATCCTTTTGTTGAATAGAACTTGTGCTGCTCTAAAAAAAACCACAGTTTTTTAGCTGAAAGAGCAAAAAAGGAGTGTGCTGCCCTAGAAGAGGGCACAAATCTGCAAAATTCTCCTTGAATCAGTGGAAAGGATGAAAATAGTGCCAATGAAGAAGGGTGTTGGACCGTGGTGAAGTAGAGGGTAGAAACCCTAGAAAACTGTGCACTATCCTACAAAAATGCTGAAGACCTTAATTTACAGACCTGGAACAGCCCTAAAGGCTAAAACTAGGCTGAAAACCCTGGTATGCATTGTTCTGTCCCAAAAAACACTGAAACCCTAAATTTCAGACCTGGCACAGCCAAAAAATCAGGCTGACAACCGTAGTTCAGTCCTAAAACCAGTCCTTGGGCAATTTTACCTGCCACAAACCTGGATCAGTTTCAAATGAATAGATTCTAAATTTCATACCTGGCACAGCCAAAAAAATCAGGCTGACAACCGTAGTTCAGTCCTAAAATCAGCCCCTGGGCAATTTTAGCTGCCACAACCCTGGATCAATTTCGAATGAATGGTTGAAATAGGGTTGTGGGTGAAAAAACCAGCATGTACAACCACAATGATTCATCACATTGATGATTTTTTCTAACAAATGGTGAATGGATTCTGCTCCTATAGGAAACTAACAGAGTCTGAATTTTAAGGCTAATCAAAACTGTGATCTGTAGTTCACTAGAATCTATAAACACACACAATTAGAAACATACAATGGAACATATAGATCATTGTCAAGAATCTGTGTTACTGCTATTCCATTGATACTTAATAAAAATCTGCTACAGGAAAATTTGCCAGGCAAAATTTTCTGTGGAATAGATAAAGCTAAAAATCTCTAATCCAGATTTGTATCCTAACCCTTTCTCTTATAGAATTGAGAGGGTGATCCGGATTGAAACATGAACACAACAAATTACAGAGATAACCATAAACACAAAGATGCAGCGGAAATAATACTTCACTTCATTAATGTAAAATACTGAAATATGCTTACAAATAGAAATGGAAATAAACCAGCTAGGGCGATAGTAGCTTTATCTCTGAGAAGAGATGTGGCGGCTACATGCCTCTAAACTGTGTTACAATGAGGCTCAAAGGCCTATTTATTGTTGAAAAACAATGGAAAACCCTAAACATCCAAAAAACCTAACCCTAGAAGATGAAACGCCAAATTGTGGGCCCCGTTTGGATAAATTGGTACATCAACTTCTCGGGGTCATAACTTTGGCATACGATCTTCGTTTGATGCGCACAGTATCTCGTTAGAAAAATCTATCCGAGAACTACAACTTTGGGAAGAGCAACATTTGTTCATGGACCCATGTTGCTCCTAGTTTTCCCAAAAAACGTCGTTTAGGGCCTCAAAACGGCTCCGGAAGTTCAGGACCCGAAAAACTGCTAAAAATAGTAAATTGTACTACAATTAAGGAAACTGAAAAGCTAAAAGAAACAATGGTGGGGGTCTAAGTGGACTTGGAAGGTGGCCACCAATATCCACCTAGATCATTCCTCCCCCCTCAGGAAGCAATGGTCCCCATTGCGTTGAGTTTCTCCATGAGATGAGGAAATTTCTATTGAACTTGGTCCCTGGTGAGCCACTTGCCCTGGTGAAGGAGTTGGCCTGCTTTGACAACTCGATACAATTGGATATTCTGCTGGCGAGTGTGCTTGATTTGTGTGTCCATGATCTGATCAGTTGCAACTTGTTCCATGCAATCTGCATTTAACTCTGTGGGTGTGAGCTGTTCTGCAATGTTGGATGTGTCTAGTAATTGTGGAAAGTATGGCCGAAGGCAGTCCACATTGAACACTTGGTGCAGGCGAAGGAATGGAGGAATGCTGTGCTCCAAAGCATTATTTCCCACAACCTTGGTAATGCTGTAAGGACCATGTCAGAGTGGTCTGAACTTCTGATGGGCTCTTGTAAGGTGTTCTTTCTACATATGTAACCAAACTTTGTTGCCCACCTGAAACTTGTGTGGTGCCCCTGTGGGTGAGGAGACGTTGTTCTTGTGTTCTTTCATGACCGTATCCCTTTACTGCTGCTGCTGCGTGGAGGAACCCTTCGCGGGGGTCATGGATGTGGTGACGATCTTCCCCTTACTTTGGGAACGAACCAGACAGAAAATGAATTTCCTACTCTGGTAGATGATCTTGCTGCATTTCTTAGCAGAGATCAAAGAGGTGGCAGTGGGTGGGGCTACCTCTGGTATCCTGTATAATGAATTACCCAAAGTAATAATTAACAACGCGAGGCCTTGACTCATACATAGCATGTCGCCTCCACAAGCATGGCTGGCCAAATAGTACATCACAAACATCCAGAGGTGCAACATCACACAATACCTCGTCTGTGAAGGGTTTGATGCTGTAGGGAAGGCAACACTGCTGGCGAATTCAGAGATCTCGTCCTTGGTGAAGCCACCTAATACTGTACGGTTGCAAGTGTGGTGTAGTTGGTAGGCCCAACCGCTTCACGACCTCTGCTGAAATGAGGTTCTTTTCGCTGCCACTATCGACAATGAATTGCAGTGGTGAACCCTTCACCCACATTTGTGAGTGGAAAAGATGCTCCCCCTCCTCTGGATCTTCGGGCTCATTCTTCTGGATCTTGGCGGTGGCAACAGTGACGCTGGGCTTAACATCAATGATCTGCTTCCCTTTGCCATTCCCCTTGTCGGGTTTTGACTGAGGGTCGGAACATGCATCTGATTCTGAAGCCTTCAACTCGACCACCAGCGACTTCTTGGTCTGACACTCACTTGTGTTGTGAGTGGGGCTCTTATGGAACTCACACCACTTTCCTGTGTCCTTCTTTGACTTCATGGTGTTGTTCTTTTCTTGCGGCTTTGACAGGTTGTCTTGGGTCACCCCGCCTTGGCTTTGTCTTTTGTTCTTCGGATTCGCAAATCCAAAGTCTCACTTCTTTTGTTTGAACTTTTGCTCGATTTTGACAACGTCTCGGTACGTCGTTTCGAGCGAGGAGATGTTCAGGAACCCCATCTCTTCCTGTATGTACCTGTGTAGGCAGCCACGATATTTGAATACCAAATGCAACTCGGAATCCTTGATACCTAACTGTGTGTGAAGGGTATGAAAAATGTTTGTGAACTTCGGCACATCTTGGTCCCTTCCCTGCCGCAGCGTGGTCCACTTTATGTATTTGTCCTCGTAGCTTTTGAAAGGGTAATACTGCTCCTTGATGGCGTCCCGGAATGAATTCCAAGTGGGTGCAGCTAAAAATAGTGAACTCGTACTTTCATCCTTTTGCTCGCAGTAGGTTTCCCACCAGTCCTTGACGTGGGGGTTGCTTTGAGAAGAGCGAAAATAATCTTTTCCTGACTGGAAAAATTATGAACAAAAAAATACCCATCTAGCAGATTTAACCATTTATCTATGACATCTGCGTCTATTTGACCCTCGAAGATGGGGATTTCAAACTTAACTTGTACCTTAAAGGGTGTGGCATTTCCAGAGTAGCTGTTGGAAGTCGATGCGTTGCCTCTAGGTAGCCGCTGAAGAATTTGGGCAAAGCTGTCCATCATCGCGTTCATTTGTCGCTCGAGGGCCTCTTCAAGCAAGATTTTGATAGGATCTCCCGCCCCCTCGTCTTTCTTCTCATCCGCCATGGGAGGCTGTCGGGATTTGCGAGGCTGGTCTTGCAAAGGTTCGACCATTTCAAGCCCTCATTCCTTATATTCTGACCTCGTTGGGGACATGCAAAGAAAAATAGAGAAAAAGCAGACTGCTCTGATACCATTGATTCGGATTTAAATAGGAACACAACAAATTACAGAGATAACCATAAACACAAAGATGCAGTGGAAATAATACTTTACTTCATTAATGTAAAATACTAAAATATGCTTACAAACAGAAATGGAAATAAACCAACTAGGACAATGGTATCTTTATCTCTGAGAAGAGATGTGGCAGCGACATGCCTCTAAACTGTGTTACAATGAGGCTCGAAGGCCTATTTATTGTTGAGAAACAATGGAAAACCCTAAACATCTAAAAAACTTAACCCTAGAAGATGAAAGGCCAAACTATGGGCCCCGTTTGGGTAAATTGGTACATCAACTTCCCGGGGTCGTAACTTTGGCATACGATCTCCGTTTGACGCGCACAGTATCTCGTTAGAAAGATCTATCCGAGAATTACAACTTTGGGAAGAGCAACATCGGTCCATAGATCCATGCTGCTTCTAGTTTTCCCAAAAAAACATCGTTTAGGGCCTCAAAACGGCTCCAGAAATTTAGGACCCGAAAAACTGCTAAAAATAGTAAACTGTGCTACAATTAAGGAAACTGAAAAGTTGAAAGAAATAATGGTGGGGGTCCAAGTGGACTTGGCTAGAGGCCACCAATATCCACCTGAATCAGAGGGGGCACTAGGGTTTACAAAAAAATAGATCTATTGCTTAGATCTTAACACCTGCATGCAAGAGAGTGCGCTTCATGGATGATCTGCACCGTATCTAATGGATTAATAAAACAAATTTACATAGACTGCTAAAATAAAACAGAACTGCCTAATCTAACTTTAGCTTCTTATCTCTAAATTGAAGACAAGGATAAACTTATCCTGTTCTATCTATAGCTGGTGTGTGTGTGCATGCATGCAACCTCACTTCTGGAATACTAAAATTAATGATATATCCTCACTATTTATTTATTACTCCTCACTATTTATTTATTACTGCTCTCCTTTCTATAGATCATTATGCTATACAGAATTTAATGTTGTATGGATTTGTGTAATGCTGTGTAACATAAGATGATTAGATCTGCCATACGATCTCCAAGCCAGCAGGCCTAGTGCAAAGCCTCACTGGGTGGGGCTAGGCCTTATGACAACAAGAGAAAGGGTTGACATTGTCACCTCAGTGACCTTTTTCCTGCTATTTAGAGGAATTAAACCACAAGGGGGGCTTACCTAAATCACCTAGAAAGATATCCTAATGCTATGACTCCATGTGATAAATAAAAGGTCTATTGTTGGATAGAGTACCAGTGAGGTCAAAGATGGCCTAGGTGTTTTACGCTAGAGTTCAAATAATCTATGCCTAGACCAAGAAATAGGCTGCTATAAATTAGGGCTTGGAAGATATGCAATGATGACCCATTCAATGTCATCTAGCAGCCCAAGAAAAGATCTTAGAATGATATTGAACAACAAAGGATCAAGATTAGTTTTAGACAAGGGAAATTATTTCTGTGGCCGTTTGGTATACATAAACATCAAAAATGAAAGTGACATCAACCCTATTTAAGACATATAGACCATGCACTATGCTACATTTTTTCCTTAAACAATTTATAGATGCATTTCCTAAATCTGTGCTAGAAACCTTGGTGGCTGCCCTATTTGTCTAGGAGAGAGAAATATGAGATAAACTATAATTGAATTTATGGCTGATCAACACACAAATGATTAATGCCTTATACTACTATGTTAATGGAGTCTTTAGGCTAAAATTTTGAGGGAAGGACCTTGATGGAGTAAGGGGAATGTCTAGGGAATTCACTTTTTAAAACCCTAACTATTATTCACATGAGGGGATAAATTAAATATAGGGTCTGCACATTAAAAGTTTCCCTATAGGCCATAGAGAGAAAAATTTTACTTGCAATAATGAAGCAATATCTTAGCAATAATTAAGCATTTAGTCATGACATAATAGAAACCCTATTTTAAACATTCAACATGCAAAATATCAATTATAAGACAATATGTACAAAATTCTCCACAAAAGGCACCTCTTTCAGTCTAAGAGCAATGTCTCCAAGGAAAAGTCACATCCACAAGAAAGTCGCACCAATAAAGATCAGATCTTGTCACAATCGCAAAAAACACTGTTAATTTTAGGATAACAATGGTATGTTCTATGCTTAGAGCAATTTTACTTCAATTTTCTTTATTAGCCCAATATCAGTGTTACTTGGGAGTGGGAGCGAAAGCGGGGAGCGGGAGCGGGAGCGACATTTTCAGAAGCTCCCGGTTTGGAGCGAATCCCGGAGCATTTTTTATATAATATATATGTATATATTTTGTTTTTTAATTTAATTTTATATTTTGATACATATATGTCAACAAAAACATGTAGAATAATGAATTAGATATAAAAAACATAGATTGAACCTTATAACAATAATCATCTAGAAGTTATAATCTTCATCAACCACGTCCACAAGTTAGTAACATAGTAACATACAACATATTGAGTTTCATTATTCATCAATCTTAAAGTTTCAAGCTTTCAGAATTCAATATATAACATTTATCATTATTGATCACCAAAGTTGTACTTGTAAGCTAAGTGTAACCATTACAACAAATAATATCTAACATGAAATGAATTTTATAAAATGAGATGAAATGAAACAACTTTCAACTTTCATGAAGCATCATATTCATAATTCATTACTAATGAGTTATAATCGCCAACTTCAAATTTAAATTGTCATATATTGTTTAAAAAAATATCATAATAAATATGAAAGAGTCAATAGTTATAAAAGCTACTAGAAACTAGAAAAGAGAAGTAAATCTATTATCTATTCTTATGCTTGGGCCTCTTGCCACCACGAGAAATGTCTAATTTTTTAGTCTTGCTAGAAAATAAGAATCTTTGTCATTAATCTCACCCTCTAAGCATTAACATAAGATAGAAAAAGCATAGCATGTCAAGTCAAGATTTTGCTTGAGTGATGCGTACATTTTTAGGAGGGTCATGATAGAGGAGTTCGACAATCAATGTCACTAACATCAAGATACATAGAGGGATTGGTGCTCTTGATTAAATACAAGTTCCATACCCTAATACATGACAAAATTCAATGGAAACATTGCAATCCCCCAATCTCGAAATTCTGAAAAACTGATAAGTCTACTGGATTTTGAATGAAATCTAAAATTCTACTTTCTCCATATGAAATCCAATGAGGTCGGAACCACTCTCAAACATCCTGAGTCATTTCATAGTAATGTTAAA